>JABYQE010000134.1:0-70606 GCA_022376435.1 Amylocystis lapponica
ATGGCCAAAGACTGGCACAGCCCAGGATGTCCGAGACAACCTGTGCACCGATCATGGACGGGCTACGCAGCCGCGCCGCCAGTGATCCGGGGACCGAGCTTATATCTCAGATTCACTATCCGATATTTAGACCTTAACCCAATCGCACGCGTCCGACAAGACTGCAGGAATCCCCCCATTGCAATTATATCCGTCATCAAACATGAAAGTCAGATCCCAGAGAATACATTCTAACCCGCATGTTCGACAGCTGCAGTGACAAGCTTCCCACCCTTGATAGTCGTCATGAACATCTCCGGAATGGGCTGCTCGTTGAACACTCCGTCCTCCTCGCCTTCCACGGGAAGGCTGATGTTGATACTGCTGCACTTCGCGGTGGTAATCTCCACGGCGAGGCAGTCCTTCGACAGGTAGATCTGCCCCGAGTCCGTCGAGTCCAGCTGGATCGTCGGTGCAGACCCTGTGATCTGCAGGGCGAACGAGGGCGAGTTCGTCACGGACACAGAGGAGATCACGGACTCGATGAGCACAGAGGTCTTCGTGCAGTTTACTTCGCGCAGCACAGATGAGCCGCACGCCGAGCACGGAGCACTAAACACGACGCACTTAATGTCACCGCATTGGCTTTACCCTTCACTATCACCGTCGTGTTCTTGCAGCCGAATAAGTTGACCGTCTGGTTGATTTCTACGTTTTCAACCGTCAGCGCGGACTCGTTTTCTTGGTATTCCTACAGCACATTCATTTATGTGGTCAGATGCGGCCGAAAGGCGAATCACATAAAACTTACGATCATCCACTTGTTACCCTCCAACGCGAACTTCGACGGCTTCTTCCCATCAGCGCATGCGGCTTGCTTGGCTTGATGGGCCGTTTTGGCGTGACTACGTGACACATGTTTTGAGCATCGCCCGTCCGTTAATTTACGTGAGTCTCACCGGAAGGTCCTGTGCTGGAAGGAACAGTGCTTCCAGCCCGCAGCGCGGGGTTCTTGTGTGTCATCTCGCTCTTGTCGACCTTGCGGAGCCCTTTCGTGACTTCTTCGCCACGATTGAGCTCTGCGAACACGGCTGCAACGCCCCCACTGCTGCTTGCGGGTGCAGCTGCGGGAGGCGGAGGCGGAGGCGGGGGACCAGGCGGTGGGGGTGGTAGTGGTGGCGCACCACCTGCGGGAGCTGTAGTGGAAGACGACGCCTGGTATTGCTCGACAGTGATTCCCTGCGATTGGCGAGGTCACCCTTGTCGCTCGCGAGATGGAGTGCGTTGAGGGGCGCACACACCTTCGGGTTCCAGACTAGACCGGTGGTGTGGTATTCCACGATGTACTTGCGCAGCTCCTCTAGCAGGGCACTGTAACCTTTCACCCATTCACCGTGCTTTGGGTCTCTGCAGGCACTCTGTGAGCTGCTTTGCCCCGCCAGAGTGTGAACATCTTGGACATACTTCTCTTTGAACTCTTTGATCACACGGTTGCCGTAGAACTGCATCGAGTCCCTGATCTCCCCTACATATGGGGCCGGTTTTGGCTCCTGCACCACGCACAATATCAGTCCACCGTGCCTGGTACGACATATGGCAGTGTACGAACCACTGCCACCCAGCCGACGCACGTTCCGCCCTCCGCGATGGTCGAGAGATGATTGAACCAGTCACGATCCTTCCTATTCGCCTCCTTCGCGCGGGAGATCGCCTCGATATCTTTCTGCAGCGGTGCAAGCAGTTTCTCAAACCCTTTCTGATCCGGCTTCTTGCACGCCGCCGCGACTAGCAGCACCTCGCGCAGATCCAGGTACTCTTTCTCCAGCAGGCCGACCTGCGAGCGTGGCAGCCTGGCTTAGTAGATGATCCTACGGTATGGCAGGGGGTTGCAGGTGATGCGCACCTGCTCTACTACGGACGCACCGGCGAAGCTCTTGGTCAGCTCCACAAATGGCTTGAGTTTTCCCTCGATGACCAGCTCGTTGTAGGCCTTTACAGACCTGGGGTCTTCCGCCGGCGCCGGCGGGGGGACTACTGTCGCCGACGGTGGTCCCGCGGGCGGAGGCACGGGGGTGGGCTCGGCAGACGCAGACGAGTTAGAGGCATTCTGAAACGAGGACGCGCCGACGGGCAGCTGCGGGAGGTTAGCGAGGTCCTCGAGACGCGAAGTAGCGGCTTCGAGCCTGCGTCGGGATGCGGACGTCAGACATGCGGCGGGCGCATGGAATTAATGGCCGGCGCACGCACCTCTTGATAATCGTTGCTAAGGAATGCAATCCCCCCGACGACGACATGGTGAGTAGGTCAAGAGATGCTATGAAGATTTGAAGAGCTTGCGCGTCGCCTACGCCTGCAGTGTTTCAGTAGAAATGACTCTGCACGGTGCTGCTGCTTGAAGCACGGGCCTCGACGACCATTCGGAACACTCCGAATATAACTCGTGTCTTCCTCAATTCAATGCTCGCGGGGCCAAGATGCTGCACGAAGTAATAGCAATATTGGTATATATGTATTCGGATCGATCGCTCAAATCAGCAGCAGTCATACTCAATTCGCAAATGCAGTGATATGCGCCCGAAAACAGTTGCAAGAATCGCACATCTCTCAGGAGTTCAAGCAGTGCTCTTCTCTGCTTCCTTTCCGGCTGCCTGTTTCTTCGCCTTCTTCTTCCTCCGCCGTTCCCGCTCCAGTTGTCGCGCTTTCCTGAGTCCTTGCTTCGACAACCCGGGATTCCGCAGTGCATCGAGCTATGCCGGGGGAAACGAACCTCACGTGTCCAGCTTCAGACTCCTCAACTCCGAATTGCACAGCGTACCTTTTCTAGTAGAATCCGTCGCGCCAGCTTTCTGTTCTGCGACAGCGACCGCGTCTCCTGGCATGCCACCCTGAGACCGGTTGGTTTATGCAGCAACTGCACATTGTTCTCCGTCTTATTGATAGACTGCCCTCCGGGCCCGCTACCTATACATGGCATCGTCGATGCCTGGAGTAGAAATGGGTGCCTGCGCAGTAACCCACCTCGGACGAACGCCTCCTCGATATCTTCTTCCTTCAGCTCGGGGACGACGCGGCCTTTATGGGCTTTCTTGAGCTGCGAGTAGTACCTCGGAGGTGCTGAAGCATCATTGCTGCTGGCAGCCACTGAATCACTTCGCATGAGTAAGAACGCGGCAATCGACCCCCTGAGGGCGCACGACAGTGCTCAACAGAGACACTCACCATGTCTGCGCACGTTTCCTAGCGCTGCGGCTGGACTCGAGTGGTGGGGGGTCCTTGATGGACTCGTTTGTCCCGAGTTCAGTGTGTTCCGTTATGCGGACCTCTAGAGAGCATTTCGGCATTTTGATGGGTCAATTGGACTGAAGGACCCACTGTATCTCTCGAATGCACCGCTCCCGCTTGGCTGTTCCACCTTGACACCTTGGACGACATTCTTGCGCAGGACATCCGCTATCTCCTGTACAACCTTGACCTTCTCTTCAAGGGCCTGTGGATCGGAAGGCGGCGCATTTGGGAGGAGGTCGGTTCTAATCTTTGCACGGAATGCTGGGATGGCGGAATGAGTCGGGGCATCAGTCAAATTTTCGCTCGAGGCACACACCTCTTTGGACCTCGAGGTCACCGGCAAATGTAGTCGTAGACACGCGCAGCAACGTGCGGTATGCTGAGCGGGCGGAGGCGAGGAGTGCGGGAGAGATGGACATGCTTGGTCGCTGGGCCTGGCTCGGTGACGAACGGAAGACGCTCGTGCTGCCGGTGGCCAGGAGCTGCACGTGCGGTGGTTCGCGAGATCTGCACGAGATTGGGCGCAAGACGCGTTCCTATTTAGGACATTGCTGTTGAACGAGAGCCGCCGCAGGCGGTGCCTCCGACGACCCGCAGCACACCACCTCTCCTCCGCCTCCCCTGGAAATAATAGTTCGCGGGTGGGATACTCGCAGAAGGACCATGTCCAGCAGGCACGGCGCCGAACGAGTGCGCGGAGCGAGTGCAATTCTCGTCGCATGCGGGGATATGCGCACGGACCACATTCCTGACGGTCCTCTTGTCTCTTCGCCACTGGACATGCACCAGCGGCCACAATGCCTGGATACCGACGCCTGCGGGTCGGCAGCGGGGCTCTGTGCAACGCATGCGAGTACAACGCGGGACTTCCTGAGATAGAGCCTCACGTGACACGCGATTACAGTTTGTTGAATGGTTTGGACGCGCCTCGGAGTCTGAACAACCTCTCTTCAACCCGCACCACCACCATCCCCGCCCCTCTTCCACACATCCATCTCCACTCCGTCCTAGCGACATCCTCTCCTCCTCACAGATTTTCTAGACACATCCCATCCACTACTTACTGCACAAATCGCAATGTCTGCCTCTAAGAAGACTGCTGCCCCCAAATCGACTGCGACCAAGAAGGCCGTCTCTCGTGCGGCCCCTACCCACCCCAGTTGGATCGATATGATCAAGGTTGGTTCTTCACACTCCTATCTTCCCTTTCCGCTGCCTGTTGGTGCTCCTATGGCGACCAACGACCCCCGCTAGTCGTCGCCCACGTCCGTGGCCAAAAGCGGTAGGGCGCAGGGCGCGGCCGACGCCGCGCGCCACAACTCTTCGTCATCCCACCCCTTGCGCTTTCCCGCTTTTTCCATGGCCTCTACTGTTCCTAAACGGTTCTTGCGGCCTGCTCCGAACGTGTCTGACATCGTTTCTTGCCAAATTACAGGAGTGTATCACTAACAACACCGAAGATGCCCGCCAAGGCGTTTCTCGCCCCCAAATCAAGAAGTAAGTGTTCAGTGAGGTGCAGTGTGCCCAACGTGTCTTATCCGTTGTGCTAGGTTCGTCGAGGAGACGTACAACCTCGAAATTGGCAATGCCCAGATCACTCAGCTCAGCAAAGCTATCACGTCCGGTGCTGAGAAGGGCCATTTCGTCCTTCCCAAGGGTGAGTTGTTGCGAGGTCATGTCTTGTGATGCAAAGGACCCACTGTACTCTGTTTAGGGCCCTCGGGTCGCGTAAAGCTCCCTCCTAAGACCAGCCGCACCGCAGACGCATCCGCTGCGAAGGAGGTGTGTTGGTTCCTGTCACATGCTCTTTGCGATAAAGTAATTCAACGAGTAGAACAAGCCTGATGCGAAAGCGGTCAAGGCGGCTGCGAAGCCCAAGTCTGCCCCCGCTAAGGCGCCGGCCAAGGCCCCCACGAAGGCTGTCGCTAAAACGACGAAGACCACGAAGACCACGGCAAAGAAGCCTGTAGTGGCAAAGAAGCCTGCAGTTGCCAGAAAGCCCGCGGCAGCTAAAGCTGCTCCTGCAAGGAAGGCTCCAGCGGCCAAAGCTGCCCCCGCCTCTAAGGCCGCTCCGGCGTCGAAGGCGAAGGCTGCTCCTGCTAAGGCGAAGAAGGCGGAACCCAAGAAGACCCTTGCAGGCAAGAAGGCGCCCCCTGCGAAGAAGACCGCCACTACCAGTCGGCGGGACACTGCCAAGAAGGTTTATAGGTTGCTTGATACATGAAGTATTGGGCTGACTGCTGTCGCAGGCTATCACTGGCAAGGCCCCTGCCACTAAGGCGAAGAAGCCTGTTGCTAAGACCAAGCGCGCGTCGACTGGTACTGCCAAGGCTGCGCCATCCTCCCGGAGCGCGAGGGTGAGCTCACACTGACCTCTCTTTCGTGTCGAGTCTTGATTTATCCTTTTGGCAGGCGGCCAGGAGGGCATGAATGGCAACTATCTTAATTCATCCTACCCGTTGCCTATATTTCTCCCTAGTCGTCGTATCTGTGCCATACATCTCGGCTTGATTTTCTCCTCGATTCTATTATTCCCTCCTGCCGTGCGCAACCACGCATATTTCACCCTGCGCGGCAGCCCTTTTGCGTGTCCGTCTCCTCTCGGCCTGGTCTCAGCTCGGCATTCTCTCGCCTCTTATCTCGTTCCGTATGTATGATGTACGCGCGTGGTTCACGGCGGCGGTAGTATTAAGCTCGAACGAAGCCATTGAAGGTTACTTCATTACGGAGTGTCTATTTCTACATATATATTGTGTTGTAGTGACTCAGGACGGAAGGAACATGGAGCGATGAATATTGAATGCCGAAATGAGTTGCTTTGTGGTAGCTATGGTGAGGTCGATGTGCTGCACCCGTTAGCGCATGCCATGCATAGGCCACGATAGAGTGATATAAATGCGGATGGCATTGGGGCGATGAATAAAAGCATGGAGGGCTTGGGAACCATCATGTCTAGCTATATGGAATAAGGACGATACTGTCTCAGGATCGACAACCCACCAGACCATATATGTCGACAGTGGCTACCCTAGCCTGAGGGAACTTGAACGCAAGGGGATAGATCTGTCTGCTGGGAGCGAGCGTCAGCAAATCCGCCAATCTACCGAATGTAATATTATTACTGGCAATCACCTGGCCGATTTTGATCACTAGTGGCCCGTCGGATGGGCACATCTTCATAAAGAATTCTAATGCATAGATGGGCTCGGATCGCTGCGTGAGCCTGTTTGCTAGCTGTCAATCATTCTCATGGTATAAACTTGTCAGAGAAGCTAGGGACACATAAGGCTGAATGTGGACGAGACATGGGCATGCATCGTAAAGACCGCGATCTCACTAGATTGAGTCATACCTTCAAGTTCATCCATGCCATGGCCACATCCGAGTCGGAGACGGGTCAATGAACAAAGTTTCATGTACCTTTCGGAGCACGCCATCCTCTGGAGGTCGTCCGAAACATGAGATGGACTTGGGATAGCCCATCGCATTGAGATGGAAATTCATTTTCTGGTGTTCAGCGTGGAGCACTGGGACCGAGAATGTGATTTATGCAAGGATCCGTACGTTTACTCGAAAAGTACCGCCAGTTGCACGTGGCGGCAGTATCCCTTGCTCGCCCGTAGCATATGAGGATTGGTCACTGGGGATGTTGTTGTAGTATACATTCCGGTGATATTTTCTGCTTGTGTTCACCACGACTAGCACTGTCGGCCAGCCTTCTCATGCTGCCAATGCACCCGTGAATGTGCAAGTATTAGTTCTGCATTAAGTGTCATGTTACACCCACGCGCAGAGCATGTGGCTCGACTCGGAGCCAACCATATCCTCTCGCCACGCTCGGACTCAATTCACGGTGTTGCATCATTGTAACTAAGGATAGCGAGGTGCTCAGTGGTAATCGAAACTCCTCAGGGCTGTCTTTGTGAACGGGCACGAATACACTAAATATATCCCCCGATGTGTTGCCCGGGTCGCCTGCTCCTGGTCGCTGCTTGCTGGGGACTGGCCATGCATGGCCGTCGAGTGTTCTGTCTGGTACATATGTCGAGACACAATGCAATACTGCCCAGACATGTGTGCGGCGCGCCGTCGGGGAAGAGCGGGTGTGGGCAGCGGGGCACGCACGCTGGATGCACGAGAGCGCCTGCGGCGTGAATGACGCGAGTCTAAGGATTAACACGTTGGGTGCACCGATCTGCGTGCTCAGGTAGCACTGTGGCGTGTCAGCTCGCGCTCGGTCTGTGCGCGGGAGGGAAGCGGGTGGACACACACATTTGACGGAACTGCTACAGAGCCAGCTGATGTGGCACTGCTTACCATCGGCGGGCCACTACCATTTGTAGATGCGCTGGCCTGCTCGCATGAGGATGTGCGGGGCCGGGAGAGAGGGGTGAACTCACGTGTACTTTAGAGCGAATCTTGGCGAGCACGACGTCTGTGCAGTGTGTGCGACCGGCTAGGATGACTGTATATTACCTTCACAGCACGAAAAATGGGCTCGAAGGCATTCACAGAACAGGATCGTCTGGGGCAGGTGGTGCGCGCAGGAGAAACTTACCTAACCAAGTATTTGGCGGTCGACTGTCGAGAGCACACCACAGACCTACTTATCATGCATTTTACGACACGACTTCAAATTCTGCACGAATTAATTGCGCTCCCGAGCACAACGTTCAGAGAGGGAGAACGATTGGTACTTAGTAAGAACCTCTGACATGACGAACGGGTCGCCACAGCAAATAAACATAAATAAGCGTTCCAAACTGCGGCAACTCTTTTGGAGGTGGGAGCCTTGCTCTGGCGAGCAAGGGAAGTAGACAACCAGACACCTAGACCGTGTACATATGGTATGGTACATTGAGGAGATGTGTCGGCGCGCTTTTTTTTCTTGGAAAGGTCGATGCGTACCGCGGGCACTTTATTGGATTGTTGTTGGAGTATGTAAGTAGATCTGTTGGAATTTCAATTTCTCGAGCTTGATGGGTCACATGACTTGGCGTAGCACTGCGTCGCGATCGATCGTTCTGGAATCTGTGCGAGTTGTGCGCTGTACGGACAAACACGAAGACCTCTCCTGCATATGTTCTCGCGCTCGCCCAGAAAAATATTTAACAGGATTTGTTGCGTTGCAACTTACCCAAATACGAACATCGCGGAGCGGTCAAGGCTGAGAACTCGTTATAAATAGTCGTACGTCTTGAAGCATGCATATGCCGTACACGCGAACGGCCGACATATTCAACTTGCTTCATCTTGCCACTGTGCGCAAACTGTAGCGGTGTTTATCTCTTCTTCTGATGAAGTTCGTACTTAAGGTCACACCCCCCTGTCAATTCTTTCTGTCACCATCAAATCGAAAGGGGCATTCGAGTCGCTATAGCACAACTCATCTCTATGTTCGCGTATGTCGGACTCCAAGATGGTATGTGTTTAGTTATCAAGGACGATGGAATCGATATCCCCTTTGCGTTGAACCAATACTACCCCTGACCGTTTCAGACATTCAGATTCCTGACGGACGGGATTCTAATGCGAAGCGCGGAGACTAGAACAGTGAGGGCCACTGTCCGCCTCTAAATGATTGTGTCTTACCGTTCTGATCTAGAACTCAACAGGTATTGAGAGGTGGTTCATTTCAGCTTCTGAACGAATATGGGGTTGGCCATTCCTTGATATGATCGATATCTGCAATAGATGCCGAAGGACGACTGGACTGATGAGAGCCAACACCCACGAGCAGAGCTCGAGGCCGACACGAAACCCATTGTTCTCTCCCTATTCTCCGCATCAGATGATCTCTGGATGAGGCATACGAGTTAATATATAGTAAACCAGAAGGTAAGCTTCACGTCACGGAATGTCGCCCACGTTCGAGTCGCCTCCGGGCTCGCCGCCCTTTCCAGACGATCACGACCCTGGCGATGAAACATCCACGCTTGCCCGTGCGTTCAGCACCCATCTGCACATTACAGACGATCTAGGCGACGATCATCGCCCTCCGTCCGATCGCACACCGTCAACCGATACCCGCTTTCCGGACATTCCGATAGAGCTGGCCTTCCATATATTCAAGCTTGGATTGGCTGACCGCGAGCTGGCTCATACGCTTGCCCAAGTCTGCTCGTGGACGCATCGCCTCGCCATGCCGCGGCTCTATACCACCTTATCACCCATTTCACAACCGGAGCAGCTCACCAAGTTCCCCGACCACCTCGTGCCCGTCGTACAAAACGTCTGGTTCGAGACCAGTTGGGCGCACGAGAGGGGGGCGCGCTACTGGGCCGAAGCGTTGGTGGGGGTCTGTTGGGTATATTTCGTGCGGGGCCACGTCGCCGTTTCCGCGCGGATGATGCTCGACCTCTGCGCGGTCCCGCAGACGTTCATCGACTACCTCGCGCGGACCAGGCCCCACGCGTGCAGCCAGCTCACGCTCTTCGGGCCAGAGCTGCACATGCTCCCGGGCGACCCGATCCCGCTCCTCCGCGGTGTCACGCACCTGCGTGTCCTGGAGCCCAAGAACGGCGTCTGTCTGTATTTCCTCGGCCTGCGCATGCCTGCACTCGGCTATCTGGCCGTGCCGCTTTTGTCTCTGGGCGAGCAGGATTGCAGGATGCTGCTCGAGTTCGTCATGATGCTTATGGACCAGGCGCACTTCGAGATGGCTGTTGTCGTCGTTCCCGCCTTTCAAGGGCCGGGGGAGCTGCAGACCACTGCGCGGGTCGCCATGGCTCGCAGCGAAAAACTCTTCATTATGCCGGGACGGTACGACATGGAGGTGGTGCGTAAGGAATGGGACGCGGCGCTATATGGAATATGGAGAGGAAGACATTTGGCAGAAGGCCACTCGGCTGCGCAAGGCGGTCGTGGATGAGGACAAGTTCACGGTCGACAAATTCTGGTGCGCTGTCAATATAACTTCCAGAATACGCTTGGATGACCGTCTTCTAGTCAGGGACCGTGATAAGATTCAACTGGATACAAGCAGGGTGTGGACGATATTGAAAAACGAACATAATTGAAATAAGCCGCCAAGCTATGAAGGCGTTTGCAAACTCTTAGAGTAGCAGTCAGTATCTCGGCCGCAGGCCTATCGATGGATTCGCATCTCGTATTTCTCAGCAAGAGACAATATTTCACATGGATATCAGTATTTCAGTTGTCATATTTGATTTATGTTATCAGTGCTCAAACGCTTCTTGCGCGACACCGGAGCCGCAGAAACTGAGGGCACTCGTCTTCGCGAATATTTGCGCTTCCGGGAACGGATCAGGCTTTTTCATTTCTGCAGCGGAACGTTGCGGTTGACAACATCTTACAGCGGGTGTCTGCACTTCCATAACACCGCCTGCATGTACAAAATAACAAAGCTGGGACACGCAGATCAGTACGATTGTCCTGTCGGCACGAAGGGGCGCATGCCAGGTCTATCAGTCAAGTTTCCGCCTGTTCACACCCATGCGCATCCGCCCCGCCACCCCGCCATTCGTTGGTCCCATTTCGTGCGCCAGCACCTCGCCCTCTTCGACGCTCTCTGCGACATCGCTCAGGACGCGTCGGTGCCGCGCGGGGCCTCGTGCGCCCCTCCGGCCCCCGCCGACGCTAAGAATGCGCACGACCCAATCGTTGAGCCACAGCACAAGCACGAAGATTGGCAGGCGGATGGGTACGAGCGGGGAGGGGTGCCGGATGTCGTCGTTGGCAGAAGGCGCGGATGGGGAGGGGTTGTAGGGGTCCAACGGGAGCGGGCGGGCGTGCATCGCCATGATGATGTACTGTTGAGGCTACCGTGAGCGGGGCTAGCGCGGAGTCCGGCCTTGACGGACTTACGGCGGGAAAGAAGAGCGCGAAGAGCGCGGCGTTTGCAAGGCTGCTGCCCCACATGCAGAGTGCGGCTGAGGGGAGGCCTGGAGACTGCTTCAGATGCAGTGGATGCGGTGGGAAAGGAAGACACACCGAAGGCGAAGTAGTATGCCCAGCGCTCCTCAAGATGGCGCACGCGTCGCGCGAGGGAGAGTCCGCGGGCAATCCAGACAAACCTGACATGTACTAAGTTTTGGAGGGGAATATGTGCCGAGGCACTTACTCGAAGCTGTAGTATCTGTTCTTAGCACAGCTCAGTCATTCGGGTTATCATGGGAGCGCTCATGCCTCACACTCACGCATCGACCCAACAGAAGAACGCAAATGCCACTGCAGGTCCGACGAGTGGCACTCGCGCAAGAATAAACGAGGTGATCAGCGAGGTGAATACCATCATGGCGCCGTATGCGGACGTCGCGAGCGCATTCAGCATGCCGGTATAAGTCGTAGGAGGGGCGGCACCTGCGCGGTTGCCATGCTGGAGAGTAAATGTGCGCTTTGCTAGCAGCGTACACCATGAATTCTACAAGGTGATGGTGAACGTTGGTAGCACACGACCGCGAGTCGAGCGGCACGGCGGATTACGTACATTAAGGTAGAGCGACGCCCCTACAACGGGGAGCAGCCAGAGAATTTGGTACGCCCAACCCACATGGCGCTGGAGCCAGCGCTGCTGGCCCTGTGCGAGGGGTAGGATGAGAAAGTCGAAGAAGGATATGGACGCGAGGGAAAGCGAGTTGAGCAGCAGCGACTTGCAGACGTTGGCGCGGACCTCGGCGTCGCTGCAAACTCATAAGCTGCGAATAAAATAGATCGAACTTGTACATACGTGGCGACGAGCCGGACGACGGTGTCCCAGCGGAAGGCGTCGATCAGGCCTTTGCTTGCACAGCGGAGCTGTATGCGGGCTGTGTCTTGCAAAGAGAGAAAGGAGGGGTACGAGGCACGGGAGGCGGAGTAGCCCGTTAACGGCGGTGGATGGGCGCGATGCAATGGTCTCGACATCGCCGAGAGTGGCGAGCAGAGTGGCTTGATCGACGGCGATCGACGGCGCCACGACAAGCGCGTCGTGTGCTAGACGCCCGTGATGCGGCGTGACCCGACGCGAGCGTGACAGGGTGTGTCACCTGTGACATGCAGTTCTGCTCGGTTATCCGAGCTTTTGCGCAGACCCATCTTCTCCTCGTTCTGATACACACACGGCCTGCATATATGCGTCTCTGCCTTGTCTTCTGCGCGGCATCCTGGCAGCTTTGGCAACCTGTGCTCTGGTTGACCTGGATTTCTCCCATGCGTCCGGGTTCTCGACCCTTCTGATGGCTGCCAACGTGTATAACCAGGCCCTGGTGACCTCTACGGAAATGAATAGCATTGGACATCTGTGTCGTGAAAAACATCCCGAAGTCTGGCCCATTCAAAGCAAGAATCCCGACCGGGCCTTACCCCGATTCTAGTGCGGGATTGCCTCTGCGGGCACGATTGCAACCGCACAGCGTCATGATGTGCCCTGGGGGGAGACAGCGCAGGCGATGTCTGCGATCCCTCGTTGAAACGTCACTACTGCGCATACGCCGTGTCGCAAGCGCTGTTCTGTCTCAGGCTGTCTGGGCGGCGTCGCGTCCCATGACTCGCAGATGACACCATTCTGGACGGAGCGATTCTCATGACCCAGAGCCAAAGAGACGGGTATGTGTGAGGGCGCTGTACGTAGACTGCGAACTGAAGTTTCTGTTCTTAGAGACATGGACCCGGCGGCGGAGTCGGCACGCGGATCGGCAGGGAGCTATTCTGTGTTTCTGACAGTGGAAGCAGAATAGGCGGGCCTGGGCATGGACATGAACGGGCACGGCCGCTGGGCATGTGCGATGGCAGTGCGCGCTGTGTGCTGCGGCGAGCTAGAGCTATCTAGCGACGGACACGATGCGGGAGATGAAGATGAGCGCACGGAGGTGTTCGAGTGCGCGGCCGAGGCTGGGTGCAGAGTGCGGATGCCCATTGGCCGGACGGCGGGGGATGGAGCCTGGGCGGGCGTGGAGTGCCACTGTGACGTGAGCGTGACATAATGCGCCCAACTTCAAAAGGTGGCACGCGTCTGCCCTTCCTCTCCAGCTCGCCCGTATTCCCTCCACAATTACCGCTGTACGCTCTTCGAGTCGCCGCTGCACCTTGAAACGCCCCGTATTTGCTGCACACATCCCCCTCCCTCCCCGTCTGAATCCCCCCACCATGGCACCACCCCACGAATTCCAGTCCAAGACCTCCGCTGCCGTCAGGCGCAGGCTTTCCAGTGCCGTCTCTAGCAGGCGGCCCAATGTCCCTGGCTATACCAGCCTCACCGTAAGTCTGCCGCAACCACGCACTTGTCCGCCCCCCCTTGACCTGCTCTGCCGTCTTAGCCAATGTGGGCGGGTGTCGCAGGTACTGTCATCAACAACAACACGTCCTTTGAGGTCGCCATCTCCATCCACGACTCTGTCTACAGCACCGATTTCGCGTCTTCTGTCGTACCCTACGACGCCAATGACCCGATTCTCAGGCGTCCGCGATCGAGAGCATGTCTTGGAGACGCTCCGCAAATTCTCACAGAGCACCTGTGCAAATTCCTCGGAGCAGGTGTGACTGTCAGCCTTCTCAGAGAGGTTCGCATGTATCGCCTGTTCACCTCCATCAGAACTCATCAGAATCCCCGCTAGGCCCCAAATCTCTGCACGCGTCTCTGGCTGGAGTTGGATGTCGTCCCTATAGTATTCAACATCAAGCCCTACCACACCGATTCTATAACACGTCCCAACATCAAACACCGCATCTCCTCCACCAGCGGCTCCTACGTTGCCTCCGGTGCAGAGACGCCCACCGTCTACTTGACCCTCGCAGTTGCAGGATACGACCAAGCTCTCGGCCAACGCCAGCCAACGTCTTCCCATCCCCCGCACTGTCGACGAGCAGGCAGATTCCGCTGCCCGCAAATGTATCATGTATTTCGGGCCTGGAAACAACCCGCGCCTGAGCATCGGCCCGCGCAACCAGGTCACGGTCGACTGCGCCGGGAAGATCCACCTCATCGACGACCTCGACGAATACCGCAAGACTGTTGGCAAAGGGACGTGGAACTCTGTCATCAAGCTCGCCGACGAGCTGCGCGAGAAGAAGATCAAGATCGGCTTCTTCTCGTCCACCCCCAGGGCGGTGAGTGTGGGGCCCCGAGATCAGTGTGTGCGGAGATTAATTGTCTCCTGTTTCGTGTGGTTCCTTGTGGCGCCGACTGCGAATTCTGATCGGGCTTCCCAGGAGGTGTTGCACTTGTGAGTGTCAACGCACGCCTGCTGATGCAAATCGAGTTGACGCTGAGAATTTCTGGTAGATGCGTCACGCGCTCATTCGGTTCTTCAGTGCATTGGATGTGGATGCCGCGTGGTAAGCCGTCTCCCAAGATGCATGTCCCCTTCGGCGCCATGCTACTCAAGATGAATCGAAATGGTGCTAACGTTTAGTGGGCAGGTATGTGCCTAACCCTTCGCCCTCGTGTTCCGCACGACGAAGAACAACCACAATATACTTCAAGGCGTCGCTGATCCTAGTCTCCGCCTCACGAAGGAGGCCAAGGAGAATTTGACTCTTGGATCCTCAAGAACGGTCTCCGATGGACGGCAGAGGGTGGTCCCTTGCCCCTGGCGGTGTCGACATCGCCTTCGTTGGTATGTCTTCCCTGATTCATCGATCGTCTGTGTTGACTGATGATATGCAGACGACCCGCAGATGCCGGGCCTCATTCCTTTGATCAGGAGGTCCGCCAAATGTGCCTATCATCTACCGCTCTCACATTGAGATCAGGAGCGACCTCGTCCACATACCGGGATCTCCGCAGGAGGAGGTGTGGAAATACCTCTGGAACAATATCCAGCATGCGGACTTGTTTATCAGCCATCCTGTCAACAAGTTTGTCCCGAGCGATGTCCCGCCTCAGAAACTTGCGCTCCTTGGCGCGGCAACTGACTGGTGTGTTCCTCGCGTCTATGATGTGAAGTCGTGCTGACTGTGACGAATAGGCTGGACGGGCTGAATAAGCACCTTGACCCATGGGACTCGCAGTACTACATGGGCGAGTTCCGCAACTTGTGCGTGAAGGAAAAGATGCACGAGCTTGCGTGGCCGCGCGCGACTACGTGGTGCAGATCGCACGGTTCGATCCGTCCAAGGGTATCCCGAATGTCATCGACTCGTATGCGCGCTTCCGCCGCATGTGCGTCGGGAAATTCCCGAGGAAGATATCCCTCAGCTGCTTGTCTGTGGGCACGGTGCGGTGGATGACCCGATGCGAGTATCATTTATGACCAAGTCATGTCGCTCATCAAACGAAATACTCGGAATATGCAAGGATATGTGGCATGCGCTGCCCGCCAAGCGATCAGCGTATGTCCTGTTTACTTTTCTTTTGCACATCCTGACGTGTTTGAACAGTGCTGAACGCGCTGATGGCGAACTCGAAGTTCGCGCTGCAGCTCTCGACGCGTGAGGGCTTCGAGGTGAAGGTGTCCGAGGCGCTGCACACGGGCAAACCGGTGATCGCGAGCCGGACTGGTGGGATCCCTCTGCAGATCGAGCACGGAAAGAGCGGATACATCTGCACGCCGGGCGACAACGACGCGGTCGCGAAGCACATGTTCGAGCTCGTGACGGACGACGAGCTGTACGACACGATGAGCGAGTACGCGCGCACGCACGTCAGCGACGAGGTCGGCACGGTCGGGAATGCCGCGGCGTGGATGTACCTTGCGGTCATGTACTGCTCGCGCGGCGTCAAGATCCAGCCGAACGGCGCATGGCTCAATGACCTGCTGAGGACGGAAACGGGCGAGCTGTACGTGGAGGGAGAGCCCAAGCTCCCTCGCGGGAACCTCAATGTACAGGGTTGAAGCGTCTCGCCGTGCAGTGTTGGTCTGTCCATCAACTGGAGGGCTGACGGTTTAGAGAAGTCAATTGCATATCCTCCACTCAACTATTGTATACCGTACGCCTTCTGTAGAACTTGATTGAAGTAAGTAGACCGTCGCTTTGCTTGTCTCAATTGCTTTCCTTGATGTCTGGGTAGAGCACATGCCTCGATTTGATATCCTCTGTTATTGATTGTCGGCGAACGTAGCTATGTTATAGAGGTTAATATTCGTGATAATTGGAATTCGAAGTGTGTAACTGGCTGAGCGCTGATCATCGCGCTAGCGCTGAGAAGTCGGCTGCTCCGAGTCCTTTGTGTGCAGCCACAACGGCGCTACTGGGCTCCCGGCTCCTTATATTCGGACTCTCCATGACTAGCCCACATGTCTTCGACCATCAGTAGCGTCTTGCCTACCCTGATACGATACGAACACTGTTGTAGGTTTGGGCATTGAAGCCCTGGAAGTTTGGCCAGCAGTCTGCGCATCGACTACCTCCCGAAGGCTTATTCAAGTTGCAGCCCGTCACCCTTTGGTCGCGATGGAAATCGACATGCAGTCTCCCTCCTTCCGTGCGGCGCGTTCGTCGTGCAATAAAGCAAAACGGCCACGCTCGCCGACATCACCGACACCCCTCGACCGCCCTTCGGTGCGTATGTCTTGGCCAAGTCCTTTCTCATCATTCCGTCGCCCTCCGCCACACCGCACCTTCCTAGAAAAGCCGTTAACATGCATATATCTCTTTCAGAAAAGACTCTCTTTGGGTCTCGGAAACGCCAATAACATCTGCATGCCCAATGCATTGACCCCACCTCTCTCACTTGCCACTTCGGCATACGCGCCTGTCCCTGAAGACTGGGTCGTGCAGACTCGCGGCCTGCGCATTGCGAGTCCGCACATCGCGCAGGGCCAAGGCGAAGGGCTCGCTCGTGTCCAGGAGGTGGAGGTTGAAAGACGCAGCGACTGTATGGACACGGCCATGGTACGTCGTGTCTCCTCATACGCATCTCGAGGACGCGTGCCAACGTCAGCTTCGTGCAACCGCACAATTGTAAACGCTGCAGCAAACGGACGGGGACGTCCCGATGGCCGTGGCAAGCCCTCCGCGCGTACACCGCAGCGCCGGCGTCGCACAGCCTGCTGTTTCACCGTTCATTCGAATGCCCGAGGTGCCGTTCCCGGCGTCGATTCAACTTCCTGAAATTCAGTCGCAGATTGCGACGCCACATCTGCCTGCTCCGGACTTCGAGAGCGCCACCCCTCCTGTGGACACCATGTGTCACGTGACTGCTGCGTCCGCGTCCGCGTCCACTGCGCAGGGACAGTCGCAGGCACGCAAACCGCGCGTCACGATGGGCCCGAGAGCGGATTGTGAGAAGTGCAGGATGGGCGTGAAGGGGCACTGGATGCATTTTGATTGAGCGGGATTGGACATGCGGTGGGCGTTTTATTGAACGGTTTATAACGTGTTGTATACATCTTGCCCGCTAATTTGTGCACGAAATGGAGGCCCTTTGTGATACAGCGTTCGAAGATTCAGTTGACATGATGCGTATGAGACAGAGGAGTACTAGGTGCGTGGGTTCACCTTCAGGTGTCGCACTGGTGGCACCTGCTGTGAGAGCACGTTTTGTTTTACAGCCCAAGACTCCAAGTCTAGTGCGATATCTGCACGCTGGTTCACTTTGCAGCTCGCTCGTAGACGAAGTTCTGAATTTATTGTTTAACATGTGCAACCCCGAAGACATGCTCCCTAATGAGCACATTCCAAGAACGACCGAACAATAGTGACATACTAGGTACCCGCCCATTTGTCTGTCACGGTGGACTTACCTTTGAGATATTTTAGGTCGCGGAGTGCCAAATTCTACCGTGGCTCTGGTCTCTGTGCCGGAGTTAGCAGCGATGGAAGGGCGCGCGTTGATGTGCTCTTTGAATTCTCGACGAACGCCGGCGGCGGGGTGGCGGATACTTCGAGCGTTTGCGATCCACGTTTTGGCGGACACTACCGCCCACCGCGGAGTGAGAAACATCTCGCGTGTTTGCAAGCCAAGTCGCACATTCGGTACGGCCAGCGGATCTGGAGCTGTCGCGGGAGGTGACGAAGAAATCGAGAATTGCAGCGTCCTCCGTCCATCAATGATCTTGCTAGATGGTGGTCAAGATCGTCCTCACATGCCTTTGCTGCACATGGCAGAGTGACCTTAGTGGTGGGCCCGGCGAACAAACGGTAACAGTCTCTGTCGAGGGTCTCCGACTCGGGATTTACGGGCTGGTTCGATACGCTCAACTACCTGCTCGCCCCCGCAAACTTTGACAACCAGCTACGGCGCCAACGAGCCAGATATCCCGATCAATTTGGCCCGGTAAGTACACTTCGGTAATGTTGGACCTCTGCGAGTGTTGACATATTATTCTAGCAACTACTGCAATGCTGCTGCACAGCTCGGCGCACGCGGTGTCTCGATTCTCTCCGCCTCTGGCGATGGTGGCGTCTCTGGAGGGCAATACGAAACGTCATGCACTAACTATGTTCCGGTGTTTCCCGCCACACGTCCCTTGTAAGTTTGTAATCTGCTACTCCTGCACTTGTCTGAATTTTTGGTCCCACCAGTATCACTTCTGTCGGTGCCACCGATGGCGTCAGCCCCGAGGCTGCTGCATCCTTCTCTGGCGGTGGGTTCTCCAATTACTGGAGTCCGCCTTCATACCAGAGCTCTGCAGTTTCGAGCTATCTTCAAAGCATCGGCAACACGAACCAGGGCCTGGACGCGGGTTCCCCGACGTGTCCGCGCAGCGCACCAACTTCGTGATCTGGTACAACGGCTATCCACACCCGAACGTCAACGGCACGAGCTGCGCGAGCCCGACGTTCGCGAGCGTCATCTCGCTGATCAACGACCGGCTCATCGCGGCGGGCAAGCCTGCGCTCGGGTTCTTGAACCCATGGCTGTACTCGAAAGCGTCCAGCGCACTCAACGATATCACGAAGGGAAACAACCCGGGGTGCAACACCGACGGTTTCTCTGCGGCGAAGGGATGTGATCCGGTGAGTGGGTGGAGTGTTTGCGGACGTGCGGTGGACAGTCCTGATTGTGCTTGTTGTTGTGCAAGTCACTGGCCTTGGCACGCCGAACGTCAACGTGTTGTTGTCCGCGGCTGGCTTGTAGGGTCGGTTGCACTGCATGCGAGCAACGACTTGGCTGTCAGTCTTTTCGGAGCGTTCTCACAGCGGGGACGGTGTATCGGCTATCCATGTATGTATGTAAAAATGCACTGACCGGTGTTGTATGCTCCAAGTTGCGTGAGTCAGGCTGAGATGAGTCTAAAACGGTTGAAGCGATTTCGGCACCTGGAACTTCTTTTAAAAATTCCTGAGCTTGGACAACTGAATCAGCTTCAGTCTGCCGAGTACTATAGTGAAGTGAAATACATAACTCCATGGGCTCGGTGGGGTCTTTGGATATGCTCCAACGCGTATCGTGTGGCGAAAGAAGCAACAGTCGCACAATATTCAAACTCCGGGGACCACGATCGTCTTAGTCTCGATCTATTACAGTTGCATCTTCAATGCAGAACGAGATAAGCCGACCATGGCCAGACTGCAGCTCAATCGAAGACCGCCATCCTTGCGCCACAACGCTGCCACAACCGTTGGCAGGATGGAGTGTACATCGGCATCGACTGACGATCGCGTACGGCGGCGTTCCTGCAATTGCACCGGTGGCAACAGCGCGAGACTCGTGGCACAACTTGAAGCAGCGGACCGAGCCCGCCTGTAGTCCCAAAATCCGAGGGCGACCTGACTCATCGTTCTGCAAACAACTGTAGAAGGAACGATTATCTCCCTTCCTAAAGGCTGTGTTGGATTCCATAGTGCCAAGCTTCAAAACCTGAACAGTACTCCATCCCCAAAATATGGCGCGGAGAGCAAGCTGGCTGCATCAGAGCCTGGCTCTGTGTTCTTCTGACGTGGCGACCAACCACTGGCATACCTAGAGTCTTCCGGGCCCATCGGATAAGTATGTCATGCATGTTAGCGTCCTCTGGGTGAGATTGTCCTGTTCCGTGGACAGGCTGACAGCACACGACTACATCAGCCAGTCTCAGTCCTTGGATAGCTTCGTTGACTAGAATGTCCTGATCGCTGCTTGCATAGTCACCCGATGCTGATAGAAGACTAGATAATCTGTCGGGTGGGTGCTGATCATTCAACTGGTTGTTCCTCGGCCGTTCCTCACTTACTGACTGTTGAGTTACTTCTACCGGCAGATAAAGAACCGTCCCTGCCAGTTACTGGAAGCCTGAAGGACGGTTCACGGCATCCTGTTTTCCGGCATCCGGGATTGCGATACCCGTATGCCAGCTTCGAAGTTGTGTATGTGCATCTGTTCTTCTTGCGTTCACTGGACTGACAAAGATGAACGAAAGTCATCTTACAGTTATCTCCGTCAGAATGTCTCATTACATGGTCAGTGATTATTAAACTGTGTCGTTGCACTTCGGTGCTGATCTGGAGTTTTCTGATTGTTCTACGTCCCAGTGCGTTATGTCTGGTGACAAACCAACGACTGGCAGTGCTTCATAATTTACAGCATTCAGTGCCCCGGCATTCGGAATCGCCAATGCCGGTAGGTGAGCTTCGAATCTGGTGTGTCATGTTAGTTTTGCCATTGCAGTATCTCCGTCATGATGTTGACACGGACATTATTACCTCACGCTGCAGTCTGGGGCTCAAAGCACAAGGATCCGAAGACATGTGCAATTATGTTCTCTGCGCAAAGAAAGACTGAAAATTCCGGCAGAAGTAATCGAAGCATCGCGCTGTGAAGCCTGTCTGATATAAAAGCTCGAGGTGTTCGGTTGGTCCAAGCAGTCTATCTCTGTCCACTTCGTATTCCACTCATGTCGACATTAAAGATAACCCTTCCTCCGCTGGATGAAACACTTGCTATTTTCCCGCACTTCGTTGATTTCCACGCGCAGCACAATCCAACGCGACCATTCCATGTCTTTCCGTCTCCAAATCCGTCGTCCACCAATACGATCGCTCTGTCCTTCTTAGATTTCGCAAATGCAACTCACCGCGTCGCTCATATCATCCGACCTGGCCGCGCTGGTCTCGACGGTGCTGTTGTCGCCGTCCTGATTAATGCTGATGTGACGCTCTACCATGCTCTCATTGTCGGTCTCACTCGCGCGGGGCTTATTCCTTTCGCACTGTCCACGCGAAACTCCGCTGCTGCTATCGCTAGTATGATGGAGCGAACTGAATGCCATCGGATCATATCGCAGCCATCTTTAGCCCCGCTGACGGACGAGGTTCGCTTAGTCCTTCCCGCAGGATACGAGATCCAGTTGGACACCCTTCCAGCGCTGTCCGAAGTTTTCCCGTCCCTTCTTTCCCAATCCGATGCATCTCAGACCGACTTCAAGTCGTACCCACCCCCATTAACACCTCCGTCACTCTCTGACATTGTCCTATATATCCATTCATCTGGATCTGCAGGCTTTCCAAAGCCGATCCCACAGACACACCGAACACTCATACAATGGTGTACCATGCCCGTACTTGCTGAGGCGCGAGCTCGTTGTATTCAATGGGGTGCTATGGCGCTCCCTCCTTTCCATACCATGGGCGTGATATTTCAGCTCCTCTCGCCGCTTGCGACAGGCCAGTTTTCCGCAGTATTTGCTCCTCGTGCTCCTGCTCCCCCTCTTGTTCCTACCCCGCAGATTATTCTAGAGGCAGCGAGACTCACGAGGCCCAACGCCATGGTGGGCGTGCCGACATTCTTCGAGGTGAGTTAGATTCTTGGTCGTCTTCCGCTCCGTTAATCGTGCAAGTAGACGTGGGCACACAACGACGAGGATATCAAATTCCTTGCGTCGCGGGACGTTGTGGTACGTCTCTATCTTGCATCATCTTCCAATTATCACAGTATAACTATCTTCATTGATTTTCAGGTTTTTGCTGGTGGGCCGCTTTCGGCAGAGAACGGTGCTAGACTCGTAGCTGGAGGTGTTCGATTCTTTGCCCTTTACGGAGCTACTGAGTTCGGTGCCGTCACCCAATTCTTCGATACCGACGACGATCTTCCCGTTTCTGCCCCTAATCGGGTGGGCAAGACACGGAGGACTGGGAGTGGATGCAGATACCTGTTCAGTGCAAACCGCGTTGGATTGCCGAAGGAGATGGCACATACGAACTTCAGCTCATTGTAAGTGGGACTATTACTGTGTCTTTCTGGCTCCAGTGTATCTCTGACGAACCGTCTATATGTTGTGTTTCGTGCGTAGACCTGTCCTACGCATCAGCCTAGCATTGAAAATTTTCCGAACGGAGAGCACGGATATGCGACGTCTGATCTCTTTAAGCCACACCCCACGAAGCCAGGCCTCTGGCGAATGTGGGTACTGGAATATATCTATTATCCGAGCATGCTCATGTTTCTGCCTTAGTGTTGGCCGCAAAGACGATGTGATCGTTATGGGGTCCGGTGAGAAGACCGTCCCGATCCCACAAGAGACCCACATCGTAGGTCACCCGCTCGTAGCCGGGGCGGTTATGTTCGGACGTGGACGCTTGCAACCTGGAATCCTTATCGAGCCTGCACCGGAGCATTCAATCCCTGCAGGAGATGAGAATGCTTTGATCGGATTCCGTAACCTCATCTGGTTAGTACTTGACCCCATGATTGCGCCGTTGACTTGTATTGTGTCTGATGCCCGAATGTGCAGGCCCACAGTTGAGGAGGCAAATCACCCGGCCCCTGCTTTTGCTCGGATTTTCAAGGAGATGATCGTAGTCACGGACCCGGCGCGTCCTCTCGTACGTGTCGCGAAGGGCACTGTTCAGCGCAAGCCTTCACTCGCGCTATACGAAGAGGATATAGAAGCAGCGTGCGTAGTATTCCTAGTATCCCCCGCTTTGATTACTCAGTGGCACCTGTGACAGTTACCAGAAAGTGGAGGATAGCGCGGATTCCCATGGAATCGCACCGCCTGCCTCGTGGGCAGCCGAGGATGTTCAAGTCTGGCTTACGGAACACGCCAAGTCGATCAAAAGCGGTCAAACGCCGGTGGCTACCAAAGATATATTTGAGCATGGCTTTGATAGGTTTGTTTGTTCCTCGCTGAATCGCGCTCAACACTGTTTGACTGGTGTCTCGTCCGGCAGCCTTGACGCCACGTTCCTCCGCAACCGTGTCATCGGCGCCCTGCGCAGCTCATCCGAACCTGCCGCAAATGCAGCCGCAGTGAATGTGCAGCCCAACATTATCTTCGCGAACCCGACGCTGGGCATGCTCGCCAACGCCATAGCCGCGCTCGTTGATCCGACTGCTGGTGTCACGTCGCGTTCTTCCATCGAGGAACTTAAGGCGATGATAGCGAAATATACCGCTTTACTGCCGCAGGCACCCGCGCAGACCTATGATCGCGGTAACGGAGGCGTTGTAGTTTTCATCACGGGCACCACGGGCAGTCTCGGCGCACACATCCTTGCGGTGTTGCTCGCTCATCCACGCATCTCACGTGTATACGCGCACAATCGTGGGTCAAACGTCGAGGAACGGCAGCGTGCTGCTCTCGAGGCTGCAAATTATCCCACTTTGCTGACGGAGAACACGAAGCTGGTGCTCCTCTCTGGTGATCTCATGCGTGAGGACTTCGGACTTCCGCCAGCGGTACTTGAAGAGGTCAGTCGCATTCCATTGAGGATCTGCGTCGGGGATCTGTTCACCGACTCGAGAATATAGATCCGTGCATCCGTAACGCACGTCATCCACAACGCGTGGAGGGTCGACTTCAATCTCGTCCTTGCATCTTTTGAGCCGCATATCGATGTGGCCGTTCGACTCGCAAGCCTAGCTCCTGGAATCCATTTCCTCTTCACGTCATCTGTTTCTGCTGCGCAAGGCTGGCGCCCTGCCCGCGCTCGAGGGCCTGTTCCAGAAGGTCCACTGGGTGATCCAGCCTTTGTAGAAGGTCACGGGTACGGGCAGTCGAAGCTCGTCGTTGAGGAGGTATGTGCTTACTTCGATGCGAAACAAACAATTCCTCATGCAGCCATCACTTTCCAGGTGCTGGCAAACGCGCATAAGGCTGGCATGAAGGCGACAACGCTTCGGATCGGCCAGATCAGCGGCTCTACAGGGACCGGCGCGTGGAATACATCGGAGTGGGTTCCGAGCCTGATCAAATCGAGTGTTTCTTTGGGGGGATTGCCCGTGCTGGAAGGGGTCTGTTCTGTCTTTTCGAGCCATGCATACTATAGACTCATTCGAACCATAGATCGTGTCGTGGGTTCCTATGGACGCAGTGGCTAACGCCACACTGGACCTTCTGGTCAGCCCGGATCCACCTGCATACGTCAACGTCGTCCATCCGCGTCATATCTTCTGGCCGGAAGTTGCAGCCGCAATCAACAAGGAGCTGGGGTACGAACTTCCCTTGGTTCCGTTAGAGGACTGGGTTGAAAGCCTGGCTCGTGCCGCGGAGGGTGCGTCAGAGATCGAAATCGAGGCCATGGTAAGTCATATCGACTACATGTTTTGCGAGTTACAATCCTGATGCACAATATTTAGCCAGCGATCAAGGTGCTCGAGTTCTTCCGCGGTGTGCTTGCATGGGAACAAGAAGCAAAGCACGCCCAGGCCAGCGAGATCGAGGTTGGCGGTCTTCCTATCTTCGAGACGGCCAAAGTCCAGGCTGCCAGCCCAACGCTGAGGGAACTACAGCCTCTAGGCGAAGATGATGTGCGGGCTTGGATCAAGTATTGGAGGCAGAAGGGATTCCTTGTTTGATGTCACTGTAAGTCAAAGAGTACGTGTCTCGTCGGGATCTCTGTCACATTACTCGATCTTGAGGACAGAATTCGTTTCGAGCATATCGTATGTTACTTCGTGCCTAGAGAAGTCGATTCAATATATACAATCCATGTGAGCGTGCAGTGTAGAGCCTTTCCCTGGCATCTTGCGACAGAAACGTGTTGCTGCGCCCAGATTGGCCGCGTTGTGATGGGAACTTCAAGTCACGTTCGCGGAAATATAATGCAGTCGGAGGCCAGATTTGGATCTGACCAACCTTCGTGAATTTGAACTCCGGTTCAGCCCAAACAACTTCCATCTTCGTAAGGGTCTATAGGATATCATAATATCATCCTTCTTGTTCATCTCGGGCAGCTGCTGATTCTGACGGAATCGTATGTTGGTATCCCTGGTTTGTACATATCCTGTGCACTGTGTCAACCCTTGCAGCCATCTAACTCACAAGGTTCGTCTTCATCACCTGTCCCTGCTCCAAGAGAAGCTCCGTGTTGTATAAGTATGCCGGCACCTAGGCGCACGACGTCGATATCCCGGGCGCACGATGTTGAATGAAGTTGTGTGGCTTGCACATGTCGCTATTCTGCTTCAGCGCGCAGTTGCAGATGATCCGATAAAATGGCCTTCATGGGTGAGCGTTCACCCCATCTCTGTGGTCGTTCACGCCTCTCATGTCACCCAAGATGCTGAATTCGCGGAACCAGAATCCCCTTGAAATGGCAAAGTACGCTATGTCACCATGTAACGATGGAGGTCAGTGGAACTGCAATGACTTTTTCAGCCACCAACATCTTTGTCACTGCGACAGTGCCGCTGGAGCTGAAGGATGCTATTTCCGATTGGAAGACGGGCTCCGAGATAGCATCGTCAGATTGTTTCTGCAGTTCAATCACGTATTCCCTGGCGAGCGCATGGCTATCCTACGTCCCTCACCCTTATAACATATCGTGAGTACATAGTCACCCATCACACTTTGCGATCGTCTTATTTTCTTGATAGGTGGGGGGACTGGACCAGTTACTGCGCGCGGTCAAATATTCTGAATGGAAGGTTAGTCTACAATTAAATCTCAGTTACTTCCACCGTTACTCCTAGTTCTTTGTCTTGAGCAGCTATCCATTCCAAACCCCGGCTGGTACCAATTTTCCCTCATGGGCAAGTATACCTGTCGTGCGTGTCACCACATTGGCTCTTGCAGATCATTCAGGTGTTTATGCATATTACAAGACATCGTATTGGAACTCAGCAGAGGCACAAGGGCAGGCCATGCCAGTCAGTTCAGGTCAGTCATTCAGTTAGAATGCCGTAATGCCGATGTTGATTCTTCCTACTGTACCAGTGGTCGAGAGCTCGACGCCAGCGTCAGATACTTCTGCAAGTATTGGCACGTTCCGCACCCCTGCAAGTAGCAGTTCATATTTGCCCAAGACAGCCAGTAAAACTGCTTCTCTTGGATCTGCAGAATTGTCGTCTGCAAGCGACACGTACTCTGGATCTTCGCCGGCTTCAGGGCATCAGACCCAGCCCTTGAGCTCCCTTACCTGGAGTTTCTCTCCAGGACAGAGTGAGATACCTTCTGCGCAGTCCCCTGCCAATAGCACGGGATCCGCGCAGGTTGCCTGGGTCTTCCGAACCGTTCGCATCTGGGGGCAATCGTGGGCGGAGTTGTTGGAGGCGTAGCCTGTCTCGCGTTCACCGGTGGTCTTGTCTTCATCCGGTTGAGACGGCAGAGGCGGCGACGCGTCGCTCCGTCGACTCTGGTAGCTTGCGAACTCAAGTCGACTCCTGAGCCGCGCTACATGGTATTTGATTACGCTCTCGTGAGTTGATTTCCGATATTCGTGAGAGCGTTCATAACAGATAATAGGATTCACAGGATCTCGCAAGCTATGACATGATCCCGCAGTCCGTCTTATGGGAGGAAAAAGATGAGGTGACGTTTGCGGAAAGCCAACGGTTCAGGAGTGACTCGGGAGAAGCATCACCGCCTCCCCCTCCGTATCTACCTTCAGATGTGGTAGATCAGGCATCCGTAGGAGTGGCGCTGTGAGCACTTGAATGTGTAGTGAGATCGTGGAGGACGCTGATACTGTGTCGTGAGTGGTTAAAGCTGCCTGGCATTTAGTTCTTGTCGCGAATTGTCGTGTATTTCTGCCAGTACGCGCTGTATCATTTGTTTCAACGCTTCCAGCATACCTAGAGTGCCATGCTATTTTTGATGTGCCAATCTTGATTCCCATTTTTGCGAGGCTGAAGCTGACCGGATGTATATTGAACTAGGAGGACTGATATTATTTGCGGCACCGCCATGCTGCCGACGTCTGGACAGCTTCAGTGCTTCCTCGACGTTTTGACTGATCATCTAGACGACAACACAATGGATCAAATTAGCCTCGATGTCCTCAGCTGTCAACGATTGTTCAAACAGGTGCAGACGAGTGATCCTCCTTTCGATCATCCACTTCTGACACCGGTTTATAGGAATTCAGCTTCGAGAACGGCGTCCTTCCATCTGAGCATTGTGCTGTGTGGTGTCTTTCATCTTCGTCAATTCGATCTGTCCTCAGTCCATCATCACTGGCCACCTCGACCCATATCGTTGCTAAGGCTTCCCATCCAATCGTTTCCACACCGAACATATGGTGATGAGTGGGTGTCCACGACGATGCAGGATTGTAACCACGACGGTGGACAGCAACTATGAACGACGTATTTAATGTCGCACTACAACATCCGTTCGCCCCAACCTGCACTGTCAAAGTCCCTTGTGCTGCTCCATCATGATGGCATGTATCTTCCTCTGGCTTGTGCTGGTAGCGTTCTTGCTATTGGAGATAGCCGCGCAGTCTTCGACTACGACCTGTTATCCACAGTTCCAATGGGTGACAACCTTTCCCCTTCAATGCAGCATATCTTTGCATGTTGACAGGATTTACGGCTTTTCTGCAGATGGAAAATTCATTGGGCCAGGACCCGTGCTCCATGGGTGAAATAGCCTTGACGCTGTGCGACTTGGATTGTGAGCGCGGCCAATACCCTCACTTGCTTTTCCGGTCCTGACAGTTGGTCGGAGAGCCACCTTGCAGCCAATAGTGACAACAAGTGCCGGGGCTGGAAAAGGCGCGGGGACATCGACCAATTCGAAATGTTACTGCAGTTCCGTTATTTACTCGTTATTAAGTGCGTGCACGTATTGCCAGAGAGCCGACGTCGAACCGTGCGTGTTTGATTCGGACGTGCTGCGTCGCTCGGCCACCTGACAGGGATGAACTCGCCAGCTGGGATTTGTACATTTCAGGCTGCAGCCCTTCCGAAATCACCAATGGCTCGTACGTGAGGTCGCTTCTCGACTCATCTCAATTTCGCTGACTTGTGTTCGTTGTTAGATTTCCAGTACCTGTTCCTACGGGTGTAAGCTTCCCGAAGTGGGTATATATCCCTGTGGTATGTGCATCAGATATCTACATCAATCGTCAACCTTCAAATACGCCCATTGTAGAAAACAGCATGGAATGTTACCGAAGCGTTCCAATTAGCCCAGTCAAACGGTGAGCTTCATGTGCACGCGGGCGTTCTCCGGCTCATAGACGTATCTCAATTCTAGGCAACACAAGCTCATCTTCCAGTGGCGCGCTCTCTCCATCTAGCACACCTAACAATATCCCTTCTGTCGCGCGGCAAGTTTCTGCACCCACGACCGGCATCTCGGACAGCACGATATCGATGTCCAGTGCACCATCTAGCCTCCCGCAGATCAGCGCCACGAGCTCCGCGCCGTTCGACGGGCTCACCGCCTCGGCGGCTCGGGCACAGTCGACCTCGGGCCCGAGCAGCCCCGCGCCCTCTGCGCTGCCAGCGCCAACATCGGACGCGGACGTCCCCGCCGCGCCGCCGCGCAGTCCGATGGGCGCAGTGATCGGCGGCGTCGTGGGCGGCATCGGCGCGCTCGCGCTCGTCTCCGCGCTCGTGCAGCTGCTGCTTGCGCGCCGGCGGAGACGGGAGGAGATGGAGCGCGCGGAGCCGTACATGGTCGCGTCAAAGGCTGTGGAGGACTACGTGCGTGCGCGCGCGATAGTCCCGTCTGCGCGGGTGCTGATGGCGGTGTTTGCGGCAGGGTTCCGTGCAGTCCACTACGCCGGTGACGGGAAGGCCGCTTGTGCCGCTGCGGAGGGCCAACAGCCTCGGCGTCGGGAGGTGGTCGATGGGTTCGAGTCGGCGGGCGGGCGGTGGGTACGACGACGTGCCGCCGACGCTGCCTTATGTGCAGATTGAGAGTCAGAGTGGGTTCTTCTAGGACCCTGCTGGCGGCGCCTGGGCATGTACTGAGCGGATATGTCTGGGATAGAAGGCGCGGCAAGCGTGTAAGTCCCATTGGACTTAATAGCTTGACGAATGGTGCATTTGGAGCTGGAAGCAAGCGTGGCTTCGCATTCTGTACAACTCCCGAATCGCTACGGACACTTGCCGCAACCCCACGTTCGCCTCTCGGGAGACCTACAATATGTACACCAGTAAACAGTTTACCGAGCTGCGTATATAAATCTAGCTTGAGACATGTTTGAAGATGTCCTTCCGCAAAAGCGGCCCAGGGTTGGCGGGGTCGATCTTCTCGGACCTATGAACGACTCATCAGCGAGAGACACCGAGAGACGGAGCCGCGATCACGCACGACGTGAACACGGTGTCGAGGTTCTCGTAGTGGATCTCCGGGAAGTTCTCCTTGATCGCCTCCACCAGCAGGTCGAACACGATCTGCCGCGCACAGCGAGTCAGCCCGCATCCCACGCGCACACCGGCGCGCCCTCACCTCGTACCCCTTCGCATTCAAGTGCAGCCCGTCCGAGAGCAGCTCGCCGAGGCGCGCCTCGTCCTCGCCCGCGGCCTCCCAGAAGGCGGCGAAGACGTCGAGCGCGGGCACGCCCTCCGCGCGCGCGACGTCCTTGACGGCCTCCGCGTACGTGCGGGTGGTGGCGAGGTCGCGGTCGCCCCAGTGCCACTGGTGCGTGTTGACGGGCGGCGGCGTGAGGAGGACGACGCGCGTGGCGGGGCTGTAGCGCGGCGAGGCGGGGGCGGCGACCATGCGGACGAGCGCGGCGAGGTTCGCGCGGAACGCGGGGAGCGGGACGTGCTGGGAGGAGCCGGGGAACGCGGCGTCGTTCGCGCCGAGCCAGATGGTGAGCAGGCGGACGGTGGGGACGTGCTGCTGCTCGTGTTGCTTGGCGAAGCACTGCGCGACGGGGGCGTTACAGCTGGAGTGTGGCGCGGCGCGCGGGCGGTGGGGGGCGTACCTGCTCGAACACGGGGGTGATCCACTCGGTGTTGTACCCGCCGAAGCCGCGGTTCAGCACGTCCATCTTGCGGTTGTACACGGCTGCGCCGGGGGCGGGTCAGGGGCCTGGGGCGCACTGGCTGCGTTTGAGACGGCTCACATGAGAGGCGCTGGGCGAATCCGCCATTGGCCCACCCGCCCTCGGTGATGGAGTCTCCGAGCAACATGATCGCATCCTGGACGTACGCAGCCATCGTGGAAGAATGTATGTATGTGTTCACACGGTGGAAGGGGAAAGCTGGCTTTATATATAGTGCACACTACGCGTTACGCCTTTCGTCTGAGTCAGGCCGCCGTCGACGTCTCGCAAGAACCCCGGGCCTGTAAGTATGTGGACAATTGCAACGACTAATACGACACGACGGGCCCCCGGAGATGGCTCCGATGTATACACACAGCAGCCTAGCTTGAGATGTGCTTGAAGATGTCCCGCTTCTGCAACGACGGCAGAGGATCGTCCGGGTCGATGTCGTCCCACCTGCCAAGGAACCGTCAACCCGGGAAACGACGAGAGGGCGCACGGCGAGCACGCACGGCGAGAACACAGTGCCGAGGGCCTCGTAGTGCAGCTCAGGGAAGTGCGCCTTGATCGCGTCCACCAGCAGGCCGAACACAATCTGCCGCGCATGCGCATCAGCCGCATCCCACGCGCACACCCAGCCGCGCGCCCTCACCTCGTACCCCTTCGCATTCAAATGCAGCCCGTCCACGAGCAGCGCGCCGAGGCGCGCCTCGTCCCTGCCCGCCGCCTCCCAGAACGCCGTCCACACGTCGACCACCGGGACGCCCTCCTCGCGCGCGACGTCGCGCGCCGCCGCCGCGTACGCGCGCGTGACGGCGAAGTCGCGGTCCATCGCGCGCGCGGGCACCTGCGCGGCGCGGTGCGCGCGCCACTGGTGCGTGTTCACGGGCGGCGGCGTGAGGAGGACGACGCGCGTGTGCGGCGCGTAGCGCGGCGAGGCGGGGGCAGAGACGGTGCGGACGAGCGCGGCGAGCTGCGCGCGGTAGGTTGCGAGCGGGACGTGCTGCGGCGTGCCGGGGAGCGCGGCGTCGTTCGCGCCGAGCCAGATGGTGAGCAGGCGCACTTTGGGGACGTGCGGCTGCTCGTGCTGCGCGGCGAGGCACTGTCCGCCGGCGGTGCGGCTGAGTGCTGGGGGACGCGGAGGCGGCGGCGGGGGCGTACCTGCTCGAGCACGGGGAGGACCCACGTGGTGTTGTACCCGCTGAACCCGCGGTTGAGCACGTCCATCTTGCGGTTGTAGACATCTGGGCGGGCGGGGTCAAAAGGGCGCAACGCGAAGACGCTAGCTGGCCCACGCACTGGCGAGGCTCTGTGCGAAGCCACCGGTCTCCCAGCCGCGCTGTGTGATGGAGTCGCCGAGCAGCATAATCGCATCTTGGACATACGCGGCCATCGTTGGCAGAGGTCGCTGCGGTAGGGGATCTGGCTGTGCGCTTTATCTCTGGGTCATTATTGCGAGGGAAGGTCCATCGATCACACACTAATTACGTGCCGAAGTGCGGGGTAATCGAGGACAGAACTCGGGGGATACAATTATACATGCTACTACCCTAGTATACTACGGATACCACTATCACTTACGCCTGCAGCATCTCCACAAACTGCTTCCCCAGGCCGTCGGCGGCCATAGGGTTCGCCCCGGACACGACCTCGCGGTCGACAGTGATGCCCCCGGCCTTCTTTCCGACGGTCGACACCATCTCCGCGCCCGCGTCCTTGAGCGTGGACTCGACCTTGGGGATCTCGCCGCCTTTGAGCTTCTCGACGAGGCGCTCCTCCGCGTCGGACCACGAGGTGAGCTTGTAGCCCTTGTATGCGAACCCCGGCGAACCGGGTGCGAACTGGGTCGAGAGCAGGGCGAGCGGGCCGTGGCAGATGACCGCTGTCGCACAGGCGGTCGTCAGCACAGGAGGCGCGCAACGGGCAGAATTAGAGTGCGCACCTGTGGGCTTGTGGTTGTTATGGAAGTGGAAGAGAATACGCCCGAGGTCGGGGTCGGTGCCCAGGTCCTGCAGCGGGGCGTGTCCGCCAGGGACGAAGACGCCGGCGAAGGATGCGAGCTCTCCGTCGGCGATGGATGAGAAGGGGTGGGGTGCGGCGAGGTTGTTGGATGATTCCATCTGCTGGACGAGTGCGGATTCGCGCTGCTTCTGCTTCCAGTTGCCGAAGTAGACGAGGAGGGACTCTGAGAGCGGATCGACCGAGGGGCGGCCGCCCTTGGGCGAGGCGAACTAGAGAGACGTTCGAGTGAGGTGGATGTGGATGTAAGAGAAGCGGGCGGCATACCGTTACGTCGTAGCCTGCATCGAGGAGTTTCTGGAGAGGCTTTGCGAGCTCGGTGAGGAAGAAGCCGGTGTCCTCCTGGGTGGTTGTTCCGTCGGGCTTGTTTACGGGGAAGGAGTGTGCGTCGGAGAGGATGATGAGCACTTTGCGGGCAGACATGGTGGGAGAGCAGAAGTCGGGATGGATGTGGTCGCGTACTTATATATTGCATGTTGGCAGAGGATGGAGCCTGTGACGTATGTGGGCGATCATCCATGTCATGTCGCAAATATTGCTGACATCGGGACTGGCCGCTCTAGGTCTGTCGGTCGTTGCCAATCAATATTCAATGTCGACGAGCCTGTACGTACGCAGTGAGAGCAGACCGCACAGTATCAACTTGTCGCCGCTGTGGCGCGAATATTCAACATTCATGCTGTGCATACCCTGGAGAGTGTAGTCAAGCGAAAATTGGCGACTGCTAGGACGGTGGTAAGTACGTTTAATGCTCAATCTGTACTTCGCAGATGGGACGCGTACTGACCTGCCCTCGAGCTCAAGTGACGCGTTCGCGCACCTCCTCGCGATCGACTAGTGACGCATGGTCCCACGCATCTGTACGTACGCACGCAGACGGCTCTCATATAAATAATATTGTCTGTATAACTTGACTCTGCCTTGCAAGTCCCGCCGCGCGTCGTGCTATATTGCTCATCTAGAATCAGTCAATACGACGGCTCGACGATTGTGCGCACCTGTAAGCTGTGACTGTTGCGTTTGATCGAGCGTGAATTGTCCGCCCTGATGCTCCTCTCGCTTGACGATGGGTGGAGAGCCATAGCGTCCCTGCGTACGCCAGCTACGGACTGGGCAGACAAGGGATCCCTTATTAGGCAGTCCTGGAGCGTACGCGGTCTCGTGACATACGCGAGAGCGGGGTGCTTACGTGAACAAGTCGAACATGGACCAAACAGCGCGCAAACAGAGGAGGGGGACAAGAGGGGAAGAGCGTATCTTCCGTTTCTCCCAGCACACGCCCGCCGCGACACAGTCCTCCCCACCACAGTTGTACTATTTGCGACGCCCATACCGTACGTCCTCTCTCTTTTCCCCAGCCACCGGCAGAGCCGAGCCTTCATCCCAGCCGAATCAGCCAAGGCGAGGTGGACCCACAAACGTCCACACAACCAGTTTGTCCGGCTTGCCTATTTTATCTTCTGTTCAATTCCTCGTGAGAACCCCCGAGCCTGCCCACCGCAAGCTGCTCGCCAAACGGACTGGCCGCTCACCCTGCTTTTTTCCCTTGCAGGCGCGGCCTCCTCCGTCGACACATTCCTTCACGTCCAAGGTCAGTGTTTCTTCTCCTCCGCCCTCTCTCCTCATGCGATGTCGTCCGCTATGTCTTGTAATGCGACCCGGAAGCTGTACTCAACGCCTCGCTTCCGTCATCGCAACCTTCTCTCTGCGCATTCCCAAACATATATTGCACCTTGGAGTCTCGAACCCAAATGTCCATTGTCTATTATCTGCCATCAATCCCTGTCGATCACTCCATGTGCCATCGTCCGAGCCTCACTCTTTTCAGCCGCCGCGAACCCTGTGGCGGGCGTCTTTGACCCAGACAATGCAATCTCGCTGACGACTTTCTCACTTTCCATATACATTCGTCATCACGCTCACCCCTATCCTCCTTAGCCGGCTCAAGTAACCAAGCGGGCCACGATCACGTTCTCCTGGCCACCTCCACTTTGGTTCGTGTCACGTTTCCTTATATCTGGCCCGACTTCACTCTGACTCTTCCCGTCGCGTCCTCCCTTCCTGACCACATCCTACCCTAATACATCGGCCTACCCCCGCCCTCCTCTGTTGTATCAACACTTCCTCCTCACTGTATCCACTACCCTTCCTGTATCGCATCCTGTACTGCCGACATGTTCCACTCCAAAATTCCTCGACGCGTAGATCCCCGACGAGTCGAACGTCCCAAACACCCTCATCATCCTTACAAGAAACAAAAGATTAACATATCGAAAGAAGAGGAGGACAAGATGGCCCAGTTCTTTGCCGCACCCAGCAACGGCAACCAGTTCCTTCATCCCCCTGCGCCACCATCGCGTAAGGCCACACAGCGCAAGACTTCCATGACGCGCAACGAATTTGATGACTTCCTCTCCTCTGACGCAGACCGCGACCTCGAAATCACCTTTGCCTCCACCATGTCGCTCCACTCGCCACCCCAAGACCTCCTTTCCCTCTCCCCGGAGAACCAAGACCCCAGCTGTGTTCCCATGGACATCTCGCCCGCACCTCCACAGCGCCACAACGCTGTTGCAAAACCAATCGCTGGACGCCCTCGCGCCTTCACAAGCGCAGCGAGGCTCTTTGGTCGCGACATGAGTAACCAACACGGTAACAACTCGGTAACCAGTCTGGCGTCTGTGGCCAAGTCCGGCACCGGCAGCACCAGCGGCAAGCGGCTACAGCGTTCTGCGCTACCCTTCGAGTGGATGGCGCCCGCTGGGCAAAACCAGAATGATTCGGGGATGCAGGTGTGTGCTATTCTGATCTGGGCCACATCGTCCAAGTGCATATTTGACTGACGTTCGTTGCCCCAGCAGCAGAACATTCCACCTTCTCCCGCGGCGTCAGACGCGATGGAGATTGACACGTCCTTTGTCTACGTGCCTTCGACAACCGTCCACATCCCTCTGTCCGCCGCGCCCACTATCACCGCGTTCAACTTCAATGACAACCCGATGTCGGCTCCCGTGTCTGCGACCCCAACAGTCGGGACCTTCAACCTCTTCTTCTCCTCAGGCTCCCCGCCACGAGCTGCGAGCGCGGACTTGACCGAACTGTCACACGAGGCGTCGCAGGTGAGCGAAAGCCCCGTCCAGCCCATCACGAAGAAGCGGCGCTCGTCGTCGCCCGCCCCGGCCTCATTACGCCGTGCCTACGAGCATCTTGCACACGAGGAGCCCTCCTTCGATTCGTCCCCGGCACAGTCATCTCCTTCCGAGCACAAACTCGAGCGCCTTTCCGGCGCCCAGTTCGCGCGCAAGCCCATGCTCGCCGGTCTTGGCGCGCCCCTCGCGCTCAACGCGAACAAGAAGCGCCCTCGCCGCCCCGCCCTTAGCGCGATGGTCCCACCCGGCGATGGCTTCGTGGACAAGCCACGCTCTGCTAACCCGTTGCCCACTGGCCGGACCTCGGGGGACAAGGAAAACGCCATGCGGCCGCCGGCGATGCCGCCCGTGCGGCGCGCATTCTCGGCGATGCTCCCGCCAAACACGCTTGAGCAGAGCATGTCGTCCGAGGACGCCTCGTTTGGCGACGACGCGGACATGAGCTCGCCCGCGCAGGCGTATGCGCACCGCCAGCAGGTCAAGACGATCCGCAGGTGCGACGGGACGGACGACTTCCGCCCGCTTACGGGCGCGACGGCGCTCGTGCGCCGTGATTCGGACGTGCTGGGCCGGGGCTTGCGGCGCACCGAGGATCGCGAGGATAGAGGGCGCGAGCGCGTCGAGCGCGACACGCCACGCAGTAAGTATCTCGGCACTGATTCGGGCCTGGGCGGGTTTGGCGATAATGAGGCGTTGGGCAAGATCCTGCCTTGCCACCGCGTCCGGGAGGACGGGTTGATGAGGATCACGTGCAAGACTGTGAGTGGCGGCATCCTAGGTTCTTCTGTGCCCTGTCGCTGTGTGCTGATGACGCGTGGCGCTCCAGTTGGACGCTCTGTTGGATGGCGTGTATGACTCTCAGTTGGCCTCTTTTGTCGTCATTGACTGCCGGTTTGACTACGAGTACAATGGCGGCCACGTGCCCGGCGCTATGAACATCAACACCACCGCAGGCGTGGAGGAGTTCTTACTCGGCGAGAATGCGATCAAGCCGATGCCGTCGACTAGCGGAGACCCCAACAAGAAGACCGTGCTCATCTTCCACTGCGAGTTCAGCGTCAAGCGAGCTCCGACTTTGTGAGTTGTTCGCTGTCCGATCTCGTTGTATGCGCCTCATGGCGCTTCTGTTTAGCGCAAAGCACCTCCGCTCCAAGGACCGTGCGCTGAACAACCATGTGTACCCCAAGATACACTTCCCGGAGGTGTACATCCTCGAGGGCGGTTACAGCCAGTACTTCTCCGAATCGGGCCCACGCTGCCAGCCGGCCGGCTACGTCAGGATGGACGACCCGTACTACGCGGCGTCGCGCAAGGAGGACCTAGACCAGTTCCGAAAGGCCAAGTTTGGCAGGACGAAGTCGTACGCGTATGGGGAGGGCAAGATGGCGTCGCACGCCTCGCGCGAGGCCAAGAGGAACACTGCCCCGAGCGGCACAAACACGCTGTTCGCCGCGGCGAATGCGGCGCGCACCCGTCGCGGAGCCATGCAGATGCTGCCCGAGGACAATGCACACCAGAGCGAGGACGAGGACACCGACATTGGTGACAGCCCTTGCCCGCCGCCCACCAAAGGCGTCACGTTCAAGGGCAAGAAGATTGGGCGCCTTGCCAAGGCGGAGACTTACGGACCGTCGCGCATGATGGGTGTCGGCTACTAGATGCTCCGTCTTCAGCATCTGGGGTGGCTTTGCTTTCTGGCATCCCCTTGCCCCGCACGTGTATACATGTACATTCTACTGCCGCCGTCCGCCAATCATGAAGATCTATGCAACACGAATGTCTTATGGATTATTCCGCTTTGCATGGCTCTGTCACGACTCTCAGGACTCTCATGTCTTATGGCCCGCCCCTCGTATTCCACACTCTTTATGCCCTTCCTCCAGCTCGGTCCAGTCTTTGTCTTCTCGTCGTCGCGCTCTCGTCTGACGGACGCTCGTTGCGCTCTCCGAATTCCATCTTGCCGTCCCAACCCAATCAATCTGTCTCAACGATCCCCGGAGCAATGTCCGCATCAATCCATCCCACTTTGCCACTCGCTCGGCGCCGCTATGCGCGCTTTTCGTTTGCTCGTTCGTCCTGCGCGCTCTGTCTGGCTGTGGTCGTGTAGCTCTCATCTCCATATACAACATATTTCTCGTCATGTACGTTATTCGCGGACGGGCCTGCGCCGCCGTTGATCTGACCCATCTCTCCTAGTTTCCTACTAGTCCTGTCCTGTTCTCTGTCTCCATTTTCATTTTGGTTCCGCACTCCGTTTGGCCCTGTCCATCTATCCCTTTCGATGTGTCTCCGCGTTCGTGTCCAGGCTGACCTACCTCCTTTAGCATCGCGTTTCTGTCCCTCGTGTTCTTCTTGGACTCTCTTTATGCATTTTGTCGTGTCGCTACGGACAACCTATCCCCATCGTCCCTCCACGCATCCCACCCCGCGCCTGCCCTTTGCAGGACATCTGTCCACAGAGGCTTCGCTCATCTCTAATGCAATATCGTATTATTTGTGCCATCCTCTCTTGCCGGAGCGTGGCACCATGGAGACGGAGACGACGTCCGCAGGTGCGTGAACCCGCCCGATCGATGAGTTGTTATGTATGTAGATGGGGTGAGTCCGGTCTCGTGCTTGCGACTTGGACGCGCCTCGCATTTGCAAGGGAGATTACATACCGGACTTGTTGACGCTGGGTTTGCTGCTCCGGAGCTGCTAGATGAGTACTTGTCGTCTTCTGTTGCGATGGCGGGATCTAACAGTTTTCTGTCACGTACTCGTGTCTCGTCAGGATAGCTATGCATCGCACGTGTTCGGCCAGAGCTTGACCCATATGTGCGGCTGAACGGCACTGATCACCATGTATTGCTGCTTCATTAAAGTGCGCTCGTCGGCCCGTGCACGCTACGATGTGCAGCGCTCTGCAGCAGCATACTGGACAGGAGTGCTTTGAAGTTGTGTGCGGAGGTTTGGCATCTGTGGAGGACATCTGTGTCCGTTGATGCATCCACGAACCCTGTCGAGATTGTGTCTCCGCTATGCGGGTCGAATCTGCATTTGGAAAGTCCATCTGTGGATTTAGGTGGGGCGGCATCGTTGTACTGATGCAGCTGCTCTAGGCTGTGCAATGTGCATGGCTACGAGCCGACGGTCGACTCGCAGTCCTGAACTGTTCTCGGTGCTCTTCGCGGAGGCAAAGTTCTGACTTCCTCCAGGCTGTGTCCATCAGACTAGTTCGTCTGATCAAGAAATCGACGAGTCCTATTATCGGTCATTGACGTGCGGAACGCGCCGCCGCGTCAAGTGGTCCACAGTATTCAGCGGTGCAGATAACATTGCGCAGGTTCTCCCCCGCATACGGCCCCGTCACCTTCTCCCTCCATGGAGTCACTTGCATGCGCCCCAATTTTGCCTCCGACAGTATGTGCTGCCTGCCATCCCGGAACCGTCGTCGAGTGGGTACACTGTGCATCTGTCGCTGTTCTGCCGTGCCCTGACCGTGTGCGACTTTGCTGGGACAGTGTCAGCTCGCACTGCAATTCATCTCTGACATCGAGCACTGCGGATAGCCCGACGTCAAGTTGGGAGAGCTCATCCTATTCCAGCTCCACGATTAACGCTACCTCTCCAACCCAAACCCAAGTCACGAATCAGCAAATGGATATTCATTCATCTTCCAGTTCTATGAACGCATACTCTCTCAACAGTCTGTTTGTCTTGTTCTAGTGGGCTATTGGCAACTCATAGCTCGTCTAGGTATTCCTGCCCCACCAGCGACGGTGTTGTCCTCATCCAACTGGAACGGAAATGTGAATTTTTTAAGCAGCACACAGCCTACCAGCAGTGACCTTCCATCTTCTACTGGTACCCCTGTAAATACCGTTTCATCTGTGCCACTCAGCTCCGCCAATGTCCTCTCTACCGCCAGCTCCTCTGAGCCCCCGAGTACGCCCACTTCCCCCAGCCCGTCAATGGACCCCATATTCAGCTCTGGAATCGACAATGCCGCACTCAGTGGCACGGTTGCCAGTTTTTCCAGCCCGGTGTCAATTGTCGCAATCGACACGCTTTCGGCTCCGGAGAGTATTCTCAGCACTGCATCCATCTCCACTGAATCCAATATGAGCCCCCCATCGACGTCTGCGCACAGCCAAAACAGCCGAAGGAGCAGCGATCTTGGAGCTATCATCGGCGGCGCGGTCGGCGGCCTGGTAATCGTCGTGCTCGTTGTCATTGCCGCTATCCATGTAGTGCGCCGACATCGTGCGTTACAGTCATCCCTCGTCTCCCGCCGGCGGACATATGAGCGGAACTGTGTGGAGACGAGGGACGGTGAGGACAGGTCCTCTACGCCGTACCGCGATCTCCTACACGCGCTGAAGCCGATCGCAGGAGTGCTCGCGGATAATGTGAGCGTTCCTCGTTCGCCTTCCTCGTCCAAGCTCACGGCGGTTCCAGACGACTGTTGATACAATATCCGTGGCGTCAGTCATGTCGGACGGAGGCGATGGTGCGGCCTCCGCGGAGCTCCTCTTGGATCGAGATCACTGGCGCTCTTGCAGTCCTTCCCCTGTACCGTCGGTGGAGGAGAATCGACAAAGGCCTGTGTGGGTCGCGATGTAACGAAGCGCACGGTGCACGCAGTACATCGATTCCTTGCTGACTCGGAGAGGGCTATAGCTAATGAAGTCATTCGATTGTGTTGTGAAAGCTGCATCGCTCGACTTGAAGAAAGCCCCGAGCGTCGTTTCTCCGAAAGATGCTGTGGTGCACCATGAGGACCGCCTCCGCCCTGTCTTCCATCGTCATATCAGGACACTGCCTGTTTAGATCAAGTCCGGAACCTGAGGCCTGATGAGTCCGCGAAATGATTGTTCTCCCCTGGTGTCCCCGGGTATCTGTGTGTGGCAGCCGTGTAACTACTGTGGACGGTACTTCCTGGTGCGGATGAGGCTGCACGTTGGAACTAGGCGCCAGTGGTATGATGCTGCGTTGTCAGATCTCGGCCCCAGACGGTGCGAGTTCATCTTTCAAATTCCTGTACAGTTTGGCAGAGGAATTTCACACCAAATCTTCGATAGATCTGGAATGAACGCTCAGGGTCCATGTAGACACTGGCAAGGGATAGGGTATATAAGATCGGAGGACGGACTGCTCCTGTTATGCTGTTGGACATCTGACCTTCAACATGTTGTTGGTGCTTGTCTTTGCCCTGCTTTCGCTACAAGGGGTGAGGGCGCAGGAGTCGAACGCAACATGTTACCCGTCGTACAACTGGGTGAGTGGGCCGCATGCTTTGATTATAACGGTTGACTGACACACCCATAAAGATGTATAATTCTCTTGGTCAGAATCCTTGCATTGTCGCTTCGTATGCCCTTGGAGCCTGCTTTCCTGGAGGCAAGGTGTGTTGCACCTGCCAGCTCAGTGTATTTCCGACACTGATCCCTGTTTTCAGTGCATTCACTCCTCCGCAGCGTTAGCTCTGACTCATCCCCACCAGGTTTCAATGTATTAGCATTGATCCGTCCTGGGGATAGCTATACGGTTCCTGCGTCCACTCTGTGCTCATGCAGTTCCGTATGCTACTCATTATTGAGCGCTTGCGCATACTGTCAAAATGGTTCCTCCTACAGGTGTGTTCACTCTGGCCGTGCTATCCTGCTTCGTGAGTTTATCTTGGGCATATTAGCTGGGCCGCTCAAACTTCACATTGCGATCTATCTCAAATCTCAAATGGCTCGTGAGCAATGTATATTCAAATCCGAAGGAACCTGACAGCTCAGACCGTTCGTTTCGATAGATACGCAGAAAATATTCCGCCAGGAACCTCTATTCCGCTTTGGGCGTACAATCCTGTTGTGCGTATCTCACATCACTGACTATTGTTTTCTTTCGCCAGTAATTGAACACTGGCAATACATCCTGCAGAATATATACTGGAATGCTACGGAGGCCCTCGACATCGCGACAGCCCCTACTCCTGATGCAATGACGACCTCTAGCACTTGGACAAGTGCCCCTAGTAACAGTCTCCCATTGATCCGCACAAGCAGTGGGACAACAAGCGATGGCCCGTCAAGCGCGGCCAGCACGACTGCACCAGAGAGCACGACCGGCTCTCTATCCAGTTCTATGACTGTACCGGCTTTCACTCCTAGCAGCTCCGTGAACATGGACTTCAGCCTGAGTTCGAGCTCAAGCAATTCAACATCCACGATAATATCCACGATAACATCCACATCCGCAGCCTCCGCCACGGAAATACAAAAGCATGGAGATCTCGGTGCAGCCATCGGTGGCATGGTGGGAGGCTGCAGTCTTCTCATTCTTGTCGTCCTCGTGGGCGTCGTGTGCCGCCGCCGGAAGCGCGCCGCACGCCTTGCTCCGCAAAAGTATCCCTCCTGGCTATCGCCGCCGCCGGCGAGACTGTGGGTGAGCAATGCCAGTGGTCCTTGCCCTCTTTTAGCTGAACGTCAACGGCGGGTACCGCAGGATCCTGTGGAGCCCAGCACCTGGAGGTTCGAGCCGGTCCGAAGGGGAGACTCAGACGAGCTCTCCGAGCCGTTTACACCGAGATTTCCGCCTACCCGAGAGGACCGCGAAGTCAACTCTCTCGCCCCGTCGATGCTACCGCTTCTGGGTATTGGGCCGCGGAACGGTCTTGTCACTGAGGTGTACTGAGTGAAATATTGATCCTGTTAGTCGTGCTACGAAGCCAAATCACTGTTTATTTCTGGTGCACGGGAAGTTCATTTGTATCATTTGTATCCTGACATTACGTCGTCTCCGTGTAACATACAGAATGCTCTGGTTGCGGGTAGCGCAGTCGAGACTAGAACTGTCACTCCATTTTGTAATATTGGCACAGCTTCGATCATCACATTGATTTTCGCTCCTCGCTCGCAATCCATCGCCAACAGTGAGAGGGAGACCACTGGGCCTAGACCAGATACATGTCAATTTTACAAGCCAAGACATGATACATCGACGGCGCGCAACGCGCCTTGCAACAAATGGGACGGCGGGCCCAGCTAGCCAAACATGAAGTACTAAGTAAGACCCTTCGTTCTCTTCCTTCAGCCTTGGCAGAAGACGCCGCACAACATTGTGACGGATTACTGAAGATACAAGTGCGACGTCATCCACCGCCCAGCGCATGGCAGTTTTACAGCGGCAAGGTTTGACAAGTACACCTCTCGTAGTGGACAGGACAGATATTGATATGCTGACACCCATCTGCTGTCAGCGCTTCTCGAACGCGAAAGCGATGTATATATCTGATTGTGGTGGCATGTCGTCAGAACGAATGGCCCACTTCAGCGAGGAAATACTAGACTCACTCGCAGCCTCCCATTGATCCTCGTCCATCTGGCTCTCCTCGTTCGCATCAACAACCTTCATGCGCACAAGTAGTGGGCCAAACTCGGGGTGCTCATGGTGCTCCTCAAACACTTCGTGGAACTCCTTTTTGTACACTGGATGCAGACCGTACTCTGCTGCCATCCTATGAGATTGCGTGTTCAATGAGTGCCAAGCTGTGCAAAAACGCGACGAGACATACCTGACGAAATTGTCCCAATGAACGACATACTCGGGAACATCATCTACAGCGTCCTTGAGAAAAAACCAATATCGGTGGCCGAACGTCGGACGCTGTGTGCGGTCTTCAAAGCGGATAGTATACACATTATTGCCCCAAGAAAGGTCTTCTGCATTAGGCGGTAGAGAGTCCAGGCGGTCCCTGCCGGCGCAATTAGGTATATTCAAACACAGTGGAGGGGTCGCACGTACAAGAGCTGTGCAGAATTCGGGATAGTGCCAATGAAGACACCCCCACGTCGAAGCGAGTGAGCGACGTTGGCAAGCATCGTGCGCGCTTTCTGCTCGGTCTCGAATGCATAGTGCATGCAGAATTGCAACGACACGACATCGAACGGGCGTGTGAGCAGCGCAGGCGGGAGGACCGCAGTGAGCTCGTGCGCATAACAGTCGAGCGGAAAGAACGCCGCAGCGAATCGTGTACCACGTAGAGTTGCATGTCGGCTCTGCGCTTGCTCGATGGACACCGCGGCGATATCTGAGAAGATAAGATCCATTAGCGTGGCTAGAAGGCTGAGAGGGAGGATCCGCACCAAGACCGACAAGCTCCCTGATACGTGCCTTGGCCCATTTTGTGAGGTCACCGCCCTTACCACAGCCCATGTCAAGCACTCTACCCTTCCCCCCGCCACCACCACCACGGAAATTTGGGTCGGGCGGACTCGCAGCGAGGACAGGCCCGGCAAAACGTGAAATGAGGACACTCTTCACCCAGTTGTTGAAGCTCTTTAAGCCGATTATGGGCGATTCCTGCCGCTGCGTCACGCCGACCTCTGGCCTCGTGTTGTCTGCGCGCCGCGGCGTGATGAGTAAGAGGATGAATGCTACGGGCATTTTGCCAACTCACAGTGCTCGACGACAAGACCAACATCGCCCGTACGCCGCCGTTTTGCACGCCGTCCCTGCCCTCATCGTCAGCCTCATCGTCCAGCCTACGATCCTCGTTGTCGCGCTTCCGCTTCCGCAGTATCGCAGTACCGGGACTGCCGCGAAATGTCCTGTAGCGCGCGACCTCGGCCGGCGAGAGTGGTACGAGGACAGAGCCCGCGGGCGTGCGCCGTCGGGGGGCATAAGGCAGCTTACTGGACGACGGAGTGGGGGCCAGATCAGAGCGTGAACGCTTCAGCGTAGATGATGACGGAGGTCCTGGAGGGGGCTTTGGTGCGGCCATAGGTACTGGTGCTGGCATAGGCTCTGGCTTAGTGGGGAGAGGGAATGTGTGAGGGGTGTGCTGTACACGTCGGATAGGTGCGGTCCGATCCGGCTGGGACATGGCTGGCGGCGTGGCAATGCGTCGAGGCGCGAGCGAGATCGGAGGTGCAAGCGAAGGTTCAGCCACAGGCGCTTGTGGAAGCGTCTGAGCCGAGAATGGTGGTGTTTGGTGCACTTGACGGGACGGCGTAGCGCGGTCCCGATTGGACGACAGCGGGGGGGTGACTGCCCTGAGAGGCTGGGGAGGTGGCGGCATCGCAGGCGAAGGTGAAATGGACGCATTGCTACTTCGTCGAGGTGGCTGAGGCAACTGTAAGGGACCGGTGGACATTGCGGTGGATGGACGGGAAATACTGGATGCTGCTGTCGAAGGACGCGATGTACTGACTGGTGGAAGAATGGGTGAGTAGGCGAGTCCTGGATGGGAGGTGATGGGGGTTGGCAACGAGCCAGGTAGCGCGAGGCCCGCGGGCGACTCAGGAACACGGGCAGAAGGAGACCACGAGAAGTAACTATCGCGAAGCTCTGAACGGTCGACCGACGTACGCCGGCGGAGCGGTTGTGCCTGGGAGAGCTGGTCATGATCATCATACTGGTCGACGGGATGCAAGAGGTGGGAAAGGGTGGCGGGGCCCCGGGGAGTTGTGGGGGTGAAGAGGGGAGTGTCCTGGGCGACGGAGGACAAGTCGGGGGGGTCGGAATTGAGGAGAACGGCGAGATCTGTGGCGCGACGGGTGATGGGGCTCACGGTGCTTGGACTGGAATCTGAGGGGCTGGGAGAGGGAATTGTGGCAGCAACAGGCAGCTGAAGCTGGATGCGCGCAGGGAGCGGAGGAGTCTGAGAGACGGGAGAATTGAGGATGGCGTCGCGGATGGGGTCGAAGGCGGGCATGATGGTCGGCTTTTTGTTGGACGCAGACTGACTCTGGACCTGGATGCCCTCCGAGAGCGTGGACGGCGACGTGCGTATTAGAAATTATGTATGCTAGACGGCGAACACGGCGTCGACGGGGGCGTCCTCGACGGTGGTGGCTGTGAGCAGAAGGCGTCTTCGTGAGCGCTTGCATGCCACCGGCGACGTGTCTAGCGCGCCCGCAGCTCAGTCCGCTCGCTGGGCCGCACACAGTGCTCGACGACAACACTGTCCATGCTGATCACGCAAATGCCACAACCCTCACATCTGTCTCCCGCTTATAGCAACAAACAACTCGTATCACTCTGGAAAGTTAACAAACAAAACTTGCATATCCCGACCAAAGCGAACCGCAAAAACGGAGAAGGGTGTAACGGAGCACAAAGGGGCGTAGGTGGGGCAACCTGTGCGCGTGTCCGAGTAAAATGAACGAAGTGAGATAGCAGATCATACGTGTAACAGAAAAAACAGCTATGAACACCATACAACGCGGGACCGCAGCGATCCTTTCACTCCTGGCCAAATCCAACCGTTTCCCTGTGAATCACGATCAGCATCTAGTTCATTACTTCATGTGGCCAACACATACTCGACAGCCAGCGTCAACTTCTGCTCCAGCGTGTTGTAGTCCTTGTACGGCGGCAGGTCGATGCGGTTAAAGCACGTGTGACTCTTCGGCAGCTGGCTCGGGTCGCCCGACTTCTCGATTGTGAATCGCCGAGGCCCATCGGACCCCTGCAGGTCCTTGAAGCCGTTCACGGGAATGCGCGACGTCCCCGTTGCAAACTGCAGAAGCCTCGACTTGCGCTCCGGCGGCCAGCTCCGCACGCACTTCCAGAACCACTGCACCACCTCGTCGTTCACCTCGTACCCGCGGTAGTCGGTGAACTTGCTCCAGTCATCCCTATCATGCGCGCATTAGCACAGACGTGACAACATGAAAGGCAACTTACACGTCGATTTCGGACATGCCGCCGATCAACAACTCGAGCTCGCGTTCGTCAAAGACGTTCACGAGGTCTTGCGGAATCAACTCGCTGAACCCGGACATGAACGCCTCAAACTGCTCCTTCACGCGCTTGGAGATACGGTACTCAACAACGTGGTTCACATAATCCTTCTTGTTGTCCTCGGTGACAGGGACGTCCGCACCGCCGGCTTTGAGCTCGACAGTGACCATCTCGCCGAAGCGCTCTTCGGTCGTCGTAAACGTCTCGTCGATGACATCAGTGATGTCATTCTCGCTATTCAAAACATCAGCGTAGCACCACCACAATTGAACTCATACTCACAGCATCCACGTCAGGCCGCGGTGCAGCTCAGCATCGACACTCTCAAGATCGACAAGTGTAACCTTCTTCTTCAGGATCATTTTGTAGAACGCAGTTATGAAATATGCGTCCAGGAACCGACGATGGAAGATACCAAGACCCAAGCACCGCCCGATGAATTTGAAATAGTTCAAGTGCTCGGGGTTGACGCCGGATGCAGGGTTGATCTGCAGAGTATAATTGTCATGTGCCGAGTACTCGAACAGACAGTAGAAGGGGTTGAACATCTCGTGCGACAGCAGGAAGAAGAATCTCTACATCCATGTTCAGCATAGATTCGGACACCCAACTAGGACAACTGTACCTTGAGAGACCTCCATAATCTAGACCGTCCTCGCCGTCGAACTTGATCATCAGCCGCTTCTTGAGGTCGCTCGGTGTCTGTCTCATGATTTCCGCATAGCTGTCCTCGAAGATATGGTTGCGCCGGACTTTGATCTGGCAATTGCCAGGCTGCGCACGCATCGCAGGCTGAGAGCGGAAGTAGATCAACTTCCGGCGGAAGTCGCGCTTGTACTGCGGCACGTTCGCGTCGAGCGTCGACGGTAGGCGCGGGTCGTCCCACGTCGTGGTCTTCGTGTTGTGGTCCACGAAGTACACACGAGCCGTGGACGTCAATCGCATCTCCCAACCAGATGGTAGGGGGCCTAGCTGCGAGATCGTTTGCGGCTGCAGCGCGGAGTTCTGCCCATTCGGCCCCATGACACGGATGATTGTCTGCCGCCGCGGGTCTACCCACGTCGTCGTGCGAGTATTGTGGTCCACGTAGTACGGACGCCCCTCTGGAGTGTAGCGCTCCTCCCACCCGGCAGGAAGTGGGCCTGCTCCAGAGGTCGTGACGTTGTTGCTTGCGGCAAGAGCCGCTGCTGCTGTGTTCTGTACTTGAGGCGGACCCGCAGAGCTGCTCCGTGCGACGTTGGCGGCGGAATTGTTCGCCTCCAACATGTCGTCGACCAGGATGCGGCGGCTATGCTGATCACGCGCCGCATTCGTCTCCCCATCCTGGGCGGTGGTATTGACCGTCTGGCTCGCAGACGGCCTGTTCCATGTGGTGCTCCGCGTGTTATGGTCCACGTAGTAAGTACGGCCCAAGGGATCTATGCGGCGCTCCCAACCTCCTGGAAGGGGACCGTACTGATCTTCATGCGGATTGAAGTTGCGCATTTGAGCGTTATTGTTTGACGCCGTCTGCGCAGTAACCCCAGCGTTAGGGATTGATGGATTTGCCTGGGCAGCGCCTGAGGGTGTAGTTCCACCAGAGCTGACTGGGCGAGCAGCTATGGCTGAGGGTACAATAGTCGAGGGGACCTGTTCAGACTCGGTCGCAGCGACGGGAGTGGGCATAGTGAGCTGGGAACTAGTGTCGGAGGTCACAGTGGCATGCGCACTCGGTGTCCGGGACAGCGAGTTGGAAGCAACGAGATTATTGCTACTCGCAGCAGGAGAAATGGTGGAGTTGGACATAGAAAGACCTGCAAGTGCTTCAGAAATGCCGGGCACCTGTGAGGGACCTGGGTTGCTGATTGGCTGGTTGATATTGGTGGACAGATAGATGATCAGTTTCCCATGAACAACAAGGTTGTCGTTGGACTTCTTCAGGTCCATGGTGAGCATTTCTGGGATGTGGAGATCAACATGATTATACCAATAGCTGAGAAGCTAGTAAAAGACATACCATGGCCGCCGAGCTCTAGATCAATTACGTCGCTAACGCGGACATTGACAACACCTAAGAAGCCCTGGTCCCGCTTCTTGAATTTGCGCTGGTCGAAGATTTGAACGGCAATGACAGAGGAATCCTTGACAGTGCTTGAGGGGTATTCAGCGTCCCAGTACGAAAAAAGTGGTGCGTTTACGCACATATCAAAGCTCTCGTTCCAGTACGGATTCAGCGTTTTCTTGATGACGCTGGTAGTGTGGGTTTGCTCTGCATCTACGGTGATCACAGCGAAGGGGTCAGGCAGACGGAAGACCTCGCGTTTGGACAAGCCATCCGCAGCAACCACTGTAGAGACGATAAACACGACAAAAGGAGTAGAATTCCTTGCAAGGGGGCTCACCCGTGATCCTAATCTTCTTCCTTGTGGGCGGTCAGACTGGTGATGTGAGAAAGAGTGAGGACTAAACATACGGTGCATTCTGGACTGCCGACATGGATGTACGACTGCAAAGGCCGTGGCCTGGAAGCAATGTGAGATATGAGGCAGAAGTAGGCCGCTGGGATAGGGAATGTAGCTGGGGCGATGAAGGGGCGAGCTCGGCGAGCGGGACGATGACCAAACGGCTGAACTCAGCCGCTGCGCTAGAGCCGAGCCCACCGCCCCCGGCCGGCCAATTCCGCATCCATCGCCGCAGCGGCCCGGCCACCGCCCGTTGCATCACATGCCGGCGCGTCCTCAGCCACCGCGTCCGACTCCACTGGTGGCGTTCCTGAGCGAGCTCGTCGCCTCCCGCCTCTCTCCCTCGAGGACAGTATGGAGACCGTGGCAAGTACAACGACGAGGCGTTCCACAGTGACTGTTTCTGTCCCCAAGGTGAATACCAGGAATTTACATGCACTGACCTTCTGTGTTGACACCAGGGTCCCTATTTGGTGTAGAAGAAATTGATCACTAGGCAGCGACTACGAAAGGTATGCTGAATGGCTATTCCAGTAGTGTAAGGGCTAATCTCTCCCTGTAGTACTCTTGGCTGCCAGACGTGCTGCGGCTGAAAGGCAGCGTAGGTCTTGTCCGCTGGCTTCTGTCCACTTAACTCGCTCAAGGATATTGTGGGACGGCCGTAGATTGTCCCCCGCATAATTGGACCCGTACTGACAGTTACAGTATTTGCAACAATCACTGCATACATCTATTCGCAGGGCACAGACATCACTCTCACCAACTCGGTTGTACCACTTCTGGCTGTAGTCGTAAGTTCACTCTCTGCCCATACCACAGTAGTCTGATCTACTCGTCAATAGGTGGGTCTCATCTTGGTGTTTAGGTGAGTATCTCTGTGTACAGTACGAATAGTCGGTGAACTTTGAATGGCCCGTAGGAATGGGTATGTGTCGACGCCGAGAAGGCGAGGTCTGTTCTTAATTTGTCTCAGGACGTCGTACGACCGATACTATGAAGGACGCAAGGATTTTGGTACCATGACTTCCCACGTGAGTCTTTTCACTCTGCATATCCTGTGTAGCAAGTATTTACAACGCACAGATTCGCAACCTCGCTCGCCTGATCTGGATCAATGTCGCTGTTCCGCCGGCCGATGACGATGCAAAGGGCAAGTACCCTACCGCGAATCTGACCGCAGCGCAGCTCCGACGGAAAAAGGTTGAAATGCTCAAATTGTGTGCATGCTTTGCGTACACGGTCAAGCACTACTTGCGCGGTGAAGATGGCCTCGATTGGGCTGATTATGCAGGCATTCTCCCCGCGTCCTGTGTGCGCCTCGCACAGAGCGGGCGCAGCTCGCGCCGCGCATCGGCTTTCACGTCGTACGCAGCAACAGCCAGGACATCACGCAGCGGAAGCCGCGCAGAGAGTCCGGATGAGCTGGAGAGCGAGGGCAGTGTGAACATTGCGGTAGATGCGACCAAGCGGGTGCGCGTAAAGCGGAGCAAGGATCGGTTGAAGCTGCCCGGGACAAAGAACTCGTCGACGCCGTTGATGAGTACGCTACACCAGACGATCGATTTCAACCCGAACCCTGAACAGTTGTCAACACCCTTGCCACTTATGTATGTACCGTTGTCTTGTTGCTATCCGTGAACTCACGATATGTGCAGAATTGCCCATGAACTGTCCCGAGCCCTCTTCTTGTTCAAGCGCGACGGTTACCTGGAAACTGTCGGGCCTGCTGGTAAGATCTCCATAATTACTTACAGCCTACAGACTGACACTGCATGTGCAGGAACAAATGCAATGAACGTACAGTACGTATACAATATACGTCGAGACGGTAAAGATTGACTCTCCCTGCAGCGTGCAAGTTATGGTGGAGATGATGACTGCAATGGAACGTGTAGCAAACACGCCCATCCCGCGATCATACAGCATTCACCTCAAACAATGTGTCACACTTTACTTGTTCGTTCTTCCATTCACATTGATCAAGGAACTGGGATGGAGCATGATTCCCGTGGTGACGGTGGTTGCATTCACCTTGATGGGCATCGAGGGTATCGCAGATGAGATTGAAATGCCTTTTGGTACGCTACTCGACGGATGCTTGATGACTGTCAACTAAAGCTTATCGCAGGATTGGACAAGTCTGACCTTCCGCTTGGTTTGTCTCTCCACGAAATGTTGCACAAACATTCCTCATCGACTACTCTTTCACAGAACGCTACTGCGCTGATCTCAAGGAGGAGATCGAGTAAGTGTAGATGTCTCACCCGGTTGTACCATGTCTGACAATTGTACCTCCAGATATATTGTGGAGAGGCTGCCCGAGGGTGGGGAGGGAATGTATGGGGTGGACGACGGCCAGGGCGACGACTGACATCGACAAGCTCACATACACTTCGAACATTCACGGACCGCATATCCACACTTGTATTTATCTGCCTGACTGCAACAATAGCGATGATATCGCGTATGTCTCAGCTGAACTCGGGCTGACAAAACTCTCCGGGACCGTAGGGCTGTGGACGGTAAACACGTCAGAGCACTCTTACTAGTATTGAAGGGCTATGACGAAGTACCTTGGATGTGAGCGCTGTGAGACCTGCCGAGTTCTCGCTCGTATGCCGGCCGCTCTGGGGACCGGCCTTTGGCTTCTCACCCTTCTTGAATGCATCGAGCACCTTCTTCGTCGTCTCCGTGGTCAAGTCTTCCTACAGATGCAATCATCCATCTGTCACCAATTGGCGCTTGGAGCAGTACAAGATACTCACGTAAAAGTCGTCTCCGACGACCATCATTGGCGCATTGCTGCATGCGCCCTGGCACTCGACCTCGATGACAGTGAACTTGCCGTCCTTGGTCGTCTCGCCCGGCTTGATACCGCCGACATGCTCGCAGACGGTGTTGAGCACATCGTACGCTCCGCGCAGCATGCACGGGGTCGTGGTGCAGACCTGCACAAAGTGCTCGCCAATCGGCTCCCTGCGCACATGTCAGAAGGCGTGCGTGGATCTTGGGGAGATAATGTGGGGCTCACCGGTTAAACATGGTGTAAAAGGTGGCAACCTCATAGACACGCATAGGTGGCATTTCAAGCAGCTTGGCGACGTAGTTCATGACGCTGATGCTAGTCCATCCCTTGTTCTGCCGTTGGCCGAGGTCGAGGAGGGGAATGACGGCAGCCTTCTTGTACTGAGGCGGATAGTGGGAGATAATGTCCTTTGCTCGTGCCATGTTCTCGGCATTGAATTCGAACGGAATCTGGGGAAATTAAGCTCGCATCGTCACTCAGCGTGATGTCACTTGCCTTGGGGTTGTTGTACGTTGTGTCGCGGTGCTACCGTACGCACGGGTAAGCACAAAACGAACGTCGGGAGGACGAGCTACTGACCATGAAGAGGGCATCGGACCTCCTGCATGCTGTCGACGAGATACTTCTCGACGGGCGTGCAAGTCGCAACCGAAAGAAGGTGGATTGTTTGAACAATCTCGACGCCAAATTCATGTTGATGCCAGTGGTAAGTGGTGACCGCCGCAGACTCAACGCTGCGAACTCTGCGTCTCACGTGACTCCTGTAATTGGGCCGTTCCGATTCGCAACGAGCAAGATTCCATGAAGTCATGAAGAGGCTATGTAGTTTTCATAAAACCATGACATCCGATGGTTACAGTGCTACTGAGATCTCCAGCAATATACAAGGATGGATCAGATGTTCGATGGTAATGTCTCAGCAACTAACGAAAATGTGCCAAGTGCATTGTTTGGCCATGGATCGCGCGTACCGTCACGGTATACTGGTGAATGTCGGAAACTTGAGAGGTGCCAAACGCTCTTCATGGCTCGATGGCTCGAAACCGTGTGGAATAAATGATTGATACACAGTTTACATGCCTATCACTGGCGTAGACAGTGGACACAAATGTCTTCTGCGGGTGAACGCTGTCAATGCAATGCAGAAGATACCTGGATTCTCAAGATCCCGAAGCTTTTGTCAGGGATCTATCCGCAGATAGCGAGATGGAGTAAACGACTCTGCCCGAAGCTAGAAACACCAACGTGGAGGAGTACGCCATCTTGGAGCAACGATGGAGTCCTGCAGCTAGACATGCCTGGACGCAGGCTAGGCATTGGCTTCGTAAGCAGCCACTATGGGTTGTCTGTCGTCTTTCAACTAGGAAAGACAGCGAGCGGAGACGAACGAGCCTTGAGACTAGGCCGACTGCACAGTTGATGCTTCGATGGAACCATGGTTGGGGGATGCGATTGAACGGACCTTACGTCAAAGCGGGCCCTGCAGGACCGCTTGTGGTGTCTTCCGCGATCACCGTGAACACGCACGGGATGGAAAGAAGGGAGTGTGACCGCGGCCGCGGCAGGCAGCGGCGCAGGCGTTGGAGGAGGGATCTCCGCGGCAGGTGACAAGACCTTGTACAGCTTGTACAGGATTCAGACGCAGCGATGGGTGCGTGAGAGGGCTTGCATTGATGGTGGGGTGCGCAGAGGAATATTTGGGAGGAGGGTGAGCTAGCGGACGGTGGCCATGGGCAGGCGGGCCCATGGGCGGGGCTGTGGCGGCACTGGCGGGGTTGGTTGGGTTGGGTGGCGCCGAGGTCTGGTGACCGCTACTTCCCGCGCCTGCTCTTCTGCACTGTACCCCCTCTTTCCTTCCATCCTCCTCGTCCCCGACCGTCTCCCGCACTACTCCGCCTCCTCTAGCCCTCGCACCCCCCCGTCTCGCCAAATACGCCTTCGTTCGCCCCCGTCGTTCTCCCCGCTATCGTCTAATACAACTGTCTCCACCACCCTGTCTCGTTCCTTCGCCTCCAAGAACCAATTGTATTCGTAACATCTGCTACCCTTCAAATGGCAACACACGGCCCCATCAACGGCGTCAAGATCTCGCGTACGTCCATGCTCCATCCTTCCAAATCCCCGTGGCCATTGCCTCGCAGCGCATCTGCGTCCCCTTCCGTTGCTTCTCCCTTTTCCGTTTCTCTCTTTCCTCCTTGCGCTATGCCCTCGCGGTCTTTGCAATCCATACTCACCTCCTTCACCTCAATAGCCGTTGACGATCCCCGTAAGATCGTCAAGGTCGTCGCATCTGATGGCAAGACCGGCGACATGAGAGATCTCGTGTACACCAACTGTAAAGTCATCGGGAACGGCTCCTTCGGAATCGTCTTCCAAGCAAAGCTCCTCGAGGAGCCAGAAGGATCTCCCGAGATTGCCATCAAGAAGGTCTTACAGGACAAGAGGTTCAAGGTGCGGTTCCTCTCCTTCCGTCAAGGAAAACTCCCATCGGGAACATTTCATCTTGGCTGGCACGTTCAAGGAAGTGTGCTCATTGTTCCCGCGTCCCGCTCTCCATTGACAGAACCGTGAACTCCAAATCATGAGACTCGTCTCGCACCCCAACGTCGTAGATCTTAAAGCATTCTTCTATTCTAATGGTGATAAGGTGGGTTTTCCATTGTCCAATCCGCCCCGAGACAGAAGACAAGAGCAGTCCACTGACGGCAGTCACAAAAGAAAGACGAAGTGTACCTCAATCTTGTGCTTGAATACGTCCCAGAAACTGTCTACCGCGCCAGTCGCCACTACTCGAAGTTGAAGCAGCCCATGCCGATGCTGCAAATCAAGTTGTACATGTACCAGCTCCTCCGGTCGTTGATGTACATCCACTCAATTGGCATATGTCACCGAGATATCAAGCCACAGAACCTCCTGCTTAATCCTGCGACTGGTGTCCTCAAGTTGTGCGACTTTGGCTCCGCCAAGATCTTGGTCGCGGGAGAGCCGAACGTCAGCTATATCTGCTCTCGCTATTACAGAGCGCCGGAGCTCATTTTTGGAGCCACGAACTACACCACCAACATCGGTAGGCTGTTGCAGAAATTGCACTGGTCGAGAAGACTTATCATTTGTCAGATATCTGGTCCACGGGGTGTGTCATGGCGGAGTTGATGCTGGGACAGCCTCTCTTCCCGGGCGAGAGTGGAATTGATCAGTTGGTGGAGATCATCAAGGTGCTTGGGACGCCGTCACGAGAGCAAATCAAGACAATGAACCCCAACTACATGGAACACAAGTTCCCACAAATCAAGCCTCATCCCTTCTCGAAGGTAGGCTGTTCTTGACGTAGCAGGTGTTCTGCCACATTTTTACGGCTTCTTGCCAGGTCTTCCGGCCACGTACTGCTGCGGAGGCAATTGAGCTTGTTGCCAAGTTGTTGGAATACACGCCAGAGGCACGGCTGAGTGCCGTAGACGCCATGTGTCATCCGTTCTTTGACGAGCTGAGGGTGGAAGGTGCAAGGATGCCCAATGGACGAGAGTTCCCTCCACTGTTTGACTTTACTCGTGAAGGTACGTTGCATATCGTGCGAACGCTGCGCTGCTGTTGACGCCCGCCCAGAGCTATCGGTGCGGCCGGACCTCATCCGGCAGCTGGTGCCGCCGCACTGCGAGGGAGAGCTAGCGTCACGCTCAATTCACCTGGACAATTTCGTGCCGATACCATTGGAGCAGATGAGGATTTCCCTGGACTGATGGGTCTAGGAGCCTGGCCCGGCGGGACGTGTCGCTTGTCACTGTTTTATCTGAGGCAGCTCAGTTTGCTTTCCCTGAATTCTTTCATATGTCCCTCGCGCCCTTATATATCTTGAGTTGACTCGCCCTCCCCACCTCTCCGTTGTATGAGATCCAGGATGTTGTTCTGACGGCGGCTGGGCGCTGGTAGTATATTGCATAAGTGGCGCAGCGATGTTGCCATGACTATGAAATGCAGAGCACGATATGTTTTGAGAATGTTTTTTTCTCTCTTGCGTGCGAGGGAGAAATGAGTCAGCACAGCAGTCGTTGCGCGATGTCGCGCAGTCCTCACGCGACCTCCAGTGCACCGGCGTCTGCCCACTGTAGTCCTCTTCAACGACCTCCTACTTATTTCTATCCAGTACTCCTTCCCTAACTTAATCCTCGCCATGTCTGCCCCCGCTCTATCCACCCCTTACGTCTGCGACACCCTTCCACCCCCTCGCCTCGCATCCGAATCCTCGCGACCGCCGAGCCCCACTCCTCCGCCTACACCTCCCCTTACCGCTTTCAAGGCTCCCATTGTCGATAACTCGCCGCTGGCGATGGACTCCAGGCTCCAGGCACACCTCCATGCACGGACAGACGTGTCCGAGCCATCTCAAGTTCCCGCGAGGAAGCTATGTGTACGGCATCAACGGATGGCGGATGAGGGCACGAATTTGAAGTTGCAGCAGGTGAGCATGCATGGTCTGATCTGCACTCTACCTTTTGGATGTCCATTTGTCGCGATTATCAAATCGCGATATCCTCTTGTTGTACTGCGTATGATATGCTACCCTTGGGCAATTCCGATGTATTCGTCTTCTCGCACGGCTCGTCTACAACTGCTGGAGTTGCCCTCGGGTAGATGTCTCCAAGTTCTCACATTGTGAATTCACACCGGCGTCGGCTCCGTTGCTCGGACTAACTATTGCATCCTAGGCTCTTGATGCGCTTCCTGTGCAAGAACGCGAAGCCGTCAGTGCGGTGTGGTCAAATTTCTCATCGTCGTCACATCCTCGGCGTGCTCTGATCCTCCACGGTCTCCTGACCATGTGCTGCTTCTCTCAACTCTCTCTCTTGTCGGAGCAGCTCTCCCATCTAATTCGTCTTGATCCATTTGCTGTCGTTCCTCGCGAAGTCTCTCTGAAGATCCTCGGCTACCTGGACGCCACCTCCCTTTGCCGCGCAGCCCAGGTTAGCAGGCAGTGGCGGAGTCTCGCTGACGACGATATTCTTTGGCGCGGGATCTGCGAGCAGCACATCGGGACAAAGTGCCTCAAGTGCGGATGGGGTCTACCAATTCTAGAGAAACGTCGTGCGATACGCACACTCTCCTCCGCATCGCCCAGTCCCTCCCCTGGCATCCTCGAGATACCTGCGTCACGCAACAAACGCGGGCATGAGCACGATGCGTCCTTGTCTGGGCCGTCATCAAAACGAACGAAATGGGACATTGACTGCCTACGGTCACTGGAGGGCAGTTCCCCAACTCCATCTTCGTCAACCTCGCCCCCACCGGCGAACATGAACCGTCCCACCACTCCCCCGAATCCCCTCATTGCTCCGAACCACCCACTCATTCCAGACCCTCTCACACGCCCGTGGAAGGATGTCTATTGCGAACGGCTGACGATCGAGCGCAATTGGCGGCGTGGACGATGCACGGTCCGGACGTTGAAGGGCCACACAGACGGCGTCATGTGCTTGCAGTTCAGCGAGACCCTTGCCCACCCGGCGTTCCCTGTCCTCATTTCCGGATCGTACGATCGCACTGCTCGTGTCTGGAACCTCGAGACAGGCACAGAGGTGCATTGTTTGACTGGTCATACGCGCGCCGTGCGTGCACTGCAGTTCGATGAGGCAAAGCTCATCACTGGCAGCATGGACCACACGATGCGTGTCTGGAATTGGCGGACGGGCAAATGTCTCAGGACGTTGGAGGGCCACACGGAGGGAGTAGTGTGCCTTACATTCGACTCAAACGTCCTCGCCAGTGGCAGCGTCGACACGACGGTGAAGGTTTGGAATTTCCGAACGGGAGAGTGCTTTACGCTTCGAGGCCATTGCGACTGGGTCAACGCGGTACAGCTCTGGGACTCAGAAGGCTCTGCTGGCGCGTCGCCGTGTCCATCAGACTCGTCCTTGTTCGAGTCCGGTTATATGGATGCAGGGCTTGCCTCCTCGTCTGCCCCGCACATCGATCGCGGCAAGATGCTGTTTTCCGCGTCCGACGATGGCACAATAAGGCTGTGGGACCTCTCACTTCGCACATGTGTGCGCCAGTTCAAGGGTCACGTCGGACAGGTGCAGAGTCTGAAGCTGCTCGTCGTGGACGAGCGCGACGAGCTCGATGCCGACGCTGATGTCACCGCCGATTCGGACGTTGATGCCCCTCGCGAAGGAGTGCAAGCGACGACGGACCCCATCATGTCCGCACCCGCATCTATCCCCATCCCCATCGTGAATCCTGTTCAGTCCGCTGGCGCGACGATCGCCACCCCTCCGATTGGGTTCGACCCGTACGCCTATCGCTCAGCACCGCACGTCCAGCCTATGCCGCTCGCTTATATACATCCTGAGCCAGTGACCGGTGACGGGACGACGAAAAGGCCAGGTGGCTCTCACATCCCTGGCTCGTTGGTGGGTGAGAAACGGCAGAAGCGCGTGCTCATTTCTGGGAGCCTGGACAACACGATCAAGCAGTGGGATATTGATACCGGCAAGGTGGTACGGACGCTTTTCGGCCACATCGAGGGCGTATGGGCCATCGCGAGCGACAAGTTGCGGCTGGTTAGCGGAAGCCACGATCGCACGATAAAGGTGAGGACTGTGCTATAAATTCAGCGAATGCGATTGGGCTGATCTGGTAATGCAGGTTTGGGTACGCGAGGAAGGTAGATGCATGGCAACCCTTGTTGGGCATAGAGGAGCAGTGACGTGTCTCGCACTTGGTGAAGACAAGATCGTATCAGGTAGCGACGATGGTGACATACGTCTCTGGAGTTTCAGTGGATGAGCCTGTAGAGTCTTATTTCGTCCCCTCCTGTTTCATTGATGTTGTATCCTGCTGCTTTGGGAATTAATTAGTTGAGAAACTGAGGTACGGCGGAAAGAAAGCCAGATATCTTCTGCACCTGGACATACATAGCAGGGTGACCAACCTGAAGTTGGTGATGTGGCCGAGTTGGTCTAAGGCGTTGGATTTAAGTATCCCTTGATTCCCAATGGGCGTGAGCCCGCGCGAGTTCGAACCTCGCCGTCACCATTGTTGATTTTGCTTGCGTCGTCCAGACTCCATTTTACTGACCCAAGAAGGGTAGCTCACTTGTGTTACTGCATGTCTTCTTCGACTAGTCCTTACATATGTCCCAAACACTCAAGTGCAACCTTATATATCCCCATATCGAATGACCAATATGTACTATTATGCACCGGTTTCATGAACAAGAACGTGGACTCTCGCAGGTCAGAAGAGCTATAGGGTATATATATTCAGAAACTTTTAATAGAAGTGGCGAACCGCACACCCACCTCCGCAATGTGATCCTTGCCTCCAGGCCTTTCGCGTACCCTGCGAGTACGAGCATGTGTAGAGATCCGTCAGTGGGTGAGTCGGATCTCACTAGAAATCATACTTACCGACGCGTCGGTTTAAAATCGGATTCAGTGGGTGGGTCCCACAGGCTAGCGACGCTGGATGTCGTACGCCTACTCCTGTGTGGTGATCATTAGTCGTCACAACACACCCTACACTGAGTTGACCAATATTACATACTTTGGCCTAGAGTCTTGTACGTTCTCCTGCACGGTGGAAACCGGTGCGCTGTTCTCTTGAGCAGGGACCGATGAGACCGTTGGAGCAACATCACTCTGAGCGTTATCAATCAGTCAATATCAGAGAAGCCTTGGAAGGGGCAGACGGATGTACCGAAGGAGCGTTGGCCAGTGCATCGTCATCAGCGTGGTTATTACCAAAGATATCCGTGCGGTCCCACCCGGAGCTGTGCGCACCCTCCTGGAAGGCTGAACGCGTCCGAAGCAGGCGCCTCAGCGGATGCTAGGTCAAAGCTCAGGTACGATCATTCATCTATATAATCAGAACTGACTGGAGGTGCGGAACCGCATCAGAACTGGACGTGTCGACACCATTGCTGGTGCGTCGAGAGTTCCAAAGCGCGCGTATCCTGTGAAACAATTGCAAGGTGAACACAACCGCGCGAGTAGAAAATGCACTTACGAGGAAGCTTCTGGATGCTAGAGAAGTTGGTGTCAACGGTGACGCCTGCATATCTGAGTGATGAAAAGAGCCATTGTGAATTGTGACGTGGTCGCACTACTGAAGACTCGGGTGGACTCACTTCAGAAATTCGAGCAAGGTGCGTTTGGTGAAAACGATCTGGGTAGAGTCCCAGTCAAGCATGCCTGGCACATACTTCCGCGTCAAAAGTCGGCACGACGAGACGAATGATATGGCGGAGTGTACCGAGGTTTGCAGGCCAGTCTCTCTCCTTCGACATGTCCACAACATTTGCAGGGGTGAAGCTGTACACGGTCACAAATTTGCGCCTGAGTGTAGAAGAGCTGGGGTACCCACGTTGAAGACGACATATTGCTGTGCGTGGTGAAGGTACAGGATCAAGAGGTGGAGATGGGTTCGAGATGCATGCTTGAGTTTGACCGTAGTCAAGGAACTTTAGCATCAGCAAAACTGTCGATTTCTTGCAAGAGTCTTGCAAGCGCTTGTAGGGTTTGTAAGCATTGGCGAGCCTTGTTTGCCCTCGCATGTCCATAACAAGAGAGGGACAAGCCTCCCGTCGTCTTGCAAGGGAGATACAAGGCTAGTCATATTCTACGAGGCTCGTGCCTTACTTATGAGGGTCGTACAAGGCATGGAGGCTCTTGCATGGCAGGCACCATGCTTGCGGCGCGGCTTGCGAGTGCTCGAGCATTTCGCCTACCCAGAGCAGAGTTTGCCCCGCCCCGCTCGGGGGATTCATTTGCTAGCTCTGATGTGTTGCATATGAGTTTATAGATAGTCTATCTACGTGTACAGCAAAAAAAACCCGACCGCAGCGTGTTGCCAAACACTGCGGGAAGCAAAATATCGGAATTTTCGGCGCTCGTCTACGCGAGTACAGACTGGCTTAGCAAATTCTTGAAATCGCGCCACTGTACGCAAAAACGAGAAGAAAAATTGACCGCAGATGAGTTGCACCTATGAGATCCCGAGTATGCATGACGAGGGGCGATGCATCACAACGTCGCATAGAGATCGTCCTCGAAGAGTTCAGTTTGATCTTCTTCATTGATATTGTCATCGTTGTCGTCGGACTCCTCCCCGTCTTGACCGTTATCAGGCTCCGAGTTGGGCTCTTCGTCTGAATCACTTGGCGTATCGAGGCCATAACCGAAGTCGTCCTCCTCGTCATCCTCTCCGCTGCCATCCACGTCCTTGTCATCATCCTCACTGCTCTCGTCGTCCATGTTGCCCTCGTTGTCATTGTCTTTGCTGCCATTGCCATCGCTATCGTTGCTGTTGTCACTGCTGCACTTGGGTTCGCTGCTTTCATCGCTGCTTTCATCACTGCTCGGGTCGACCTCTTCCTCGGTACGAACTGCATCCTTCCTCAGGAGGCGCTGTGAGATCTCCCGAATCCCATGATGCCCGACGCCACCTCCTCGGAATCGCATGAACATGTCGCGGTCTACAAAGCTGTTTCACAGATTGTGAGTGATTGTTCAGTATACTACGAAGGATAGTACTCACATGTTGACATAGTAGTACTGCCAATCTTTGTCCTCATCGGCAGGCGAACGAACAATTGATGGCGAGAGCAACTCGGCAGTGCGGCCGTACGCAAATGCAGGAATGAGATGCACTGCCCGAATGACTTGTTCGGGATCGAGAAAACCGAATGCGCCAGGCTCAGCATTATCGAGAAAGCCGACACGAGGGAGCCGCTTTGCCTTCCATCCCCACAAGTGGTCCATGTCGAGACCATACCAGCGGACCCACAGAAAGACGAGTCGTGTCGGCTCCGAGTACACCCCATCAGAGCCTCGTTGACGTGCGTAGACGTGGAAGACACCAACAACACGGGCATACCAGTATGGGTGAGGGTCACCTTCTGGATCCTCATGCGACAAGACCATGATGTCAGCATGTGTTCTTGGATTGATGGAATCCTGATCCCGCCGCATGTCGTATGTAGTGTAGTTGATGCGAAGGACACTATGTTGATATAGCCTATCATTCACAAGGACGACTGAAGCACGTTCTGCATCGGAGTAATCGGTCTCATCACCGTCGAATGTGTGGCCTAGCAGTCGTGCCAAGAGGTGATCTTTGAGTCGTGGGAGGAAGTCCTGATAAATACAGATTAGTCTGCTGTCTATTGCTCGATTGTCATGATTACCTTTAAAGCAGGATCTTTGGCATGCTTCCTGAGCCAAGAAGGGATGTGTTCGTGACTTCGATCGCTCACCGAAATGTGGTAGTGATCGGTAGGATTAGTGTACGGTAGGGCCTCTTCTTCCAGCGCTGCTTGTGGTCCCTGATCTGTCTGTTTCCGCTTGCGGTGATCGCGCTTCTTCTGCGTTGTTCGATCCTTCCCAAGGAGCCGTTCACGGCGGTGGTGCTGGACAATCTGTGCAGTATACTTCTGTTTGCTTGTACGCGCAAAGAACCGTTTAACGCGCCGGTGCTCAAGTTCGCCCTGTGTGTACTTGTCAACTAATGGCTTTACAACAACTGTAGAACGAGTCTTACCACTTGGGTTGATGTACCGTCGGTTGTTCCAAAGTCACGTATACTTTGTGGATAGTCTCCGAGTGCGTGTAGCTTGTATGTCGAGAGATTGAATTTCCGGACCTTTTTGGAGGATTCTGTAGGCTTTGCCGCTGAACCACCTTTTGCTGCCTTTGCTGCCTTACGGCGTCCTCGTGCGGCTTCCTCCTGTGGCAGATCCATCGTGACATATCGTTCGCATGTTGTCTTCGCAAACTTCCGGAGGGAATTCCCCAGTGCTGCTGTAGCACCTTCGAAGAACTGCAAAGTTGTGTCGGAGTGTAGACGAAGCTTGGCATACGCATGCCATGTTGCAAGATCAAAGAGAAGATTGAGGATGACGGTGTCATCATCGTAGGGCAGGAGGATTTCAAACACAGGTAAGGCGCACTAGTAATCATGGAGACGTTGAGTACAGCGAACACTAGGCTGCAATGAACATCTCTAGTACCTGTAGCAGATCTTCAAAGTCGCGGGCAGCCAGCTTCTTCATGCCTGATGCGTTGTTGTTGAACCGCCGGATTGTGTCCCTTCCAAACGTAGGTACTTGGCGGTATCTAGATCATGATGTCGATCAGCATCTGATGCACTGGGAATTTGTGTGGTTCTGACTCACCGTCTGTTCAATTCCTGTATGGTATCACGTCCCCATGCGTACAGAATGCGTAGTAGATGGGTGAATGTTGCCTTCCAGACGCCGAGTTCAAACTCATGCAGCAAATCGGGCACGAACATTGAATAAAAGTTGTAACCGAACTTGTACAGCCGTGTGGAGAATGCGTTCTGGAGGCATAAGGAAAGATCAGATATTAAGACATGAAAGAGTTTGTGAAACCCTTACCCGTGTTGGGACCATCGAGATGACGCCAATTGAATCCTCAATCCGCTTGCTAACGAAACTCCAGCCTTTGTAGATCCATTGGCGTGCACCCTCGATTGTGAATCGGCGAGCATGGGTGTCGACACGTGCCAGCTTTGACCGAAGACGAGAATCGAGCCGCGTGCCGAGTTGTGATATCTTGTCCTTTTCAACCTTACAACGAGGGCAAGGGCATTTGCCAAGATATTTGATACAGGCAAGCAGGATTCTGTATCTCTATCAGAAGCTGCAATCAAGGAGAATAGGCAGTGAGGCTTACTTCTCTGGATAATCTGCCGAGTATGTAAAAATGCGAGGGAAGACACGCCGCATCACACCATCTGCAAACTCCATGACAGTGCCATGCTCATATGCGTACATGAATTCGTCGTCCAGCAACAGCTCGAGGATCGCGTGCATAAGTTCACGTTTGCAATGTGTGAGCACGGCCGAGGACGCAACTGTGTTGTATGCTGCTCGGTAGAATTCTTGGAACGAATCAAGGAGCTATACGTGATGTACAAGAGTGAGCATGTGCGTACTAGTCAAGAGATACTGTATAACGACATACCTTGGGAATATACGCCAAGTGGTGAGCTGCAAACGATGTTGGTTTTGCGCGGATGTATTTCGACTGGTTACCGATGAAGGCGTACATCGGCCATAATGCTGCCGTTCCGAAATTGGCAAGGTGGGTAGAGTCGGAATAGAGCATGATGGCAGCAACAACTGTCTCGAGTGTACAGCCTGCCTCCCGAGGCTGTGCTTGTATCTTGTCATGTTCGGCAATCATGGCATCAGCGGTATACAGTTCACCGTAGAGTCGTTCCGGAGAAGACGATGGGGTAGCTTTCCAGAACTGACGGAAAGGAAAGAAATGGAATTTGGAGGCAGCCGTCTCACGCAAAGCTGTGCGGATGACCTCGAGTGGCTTGCGGTAATAGACTTCTTCAACTGTATACTCTGCGGCTGTACGTTCGCTCGCCCGCTTATCTCTGGCTGGTGGTGGCACACGGAATTTAACAGAAGCTTCATGCCAGCCATCTGCCGCAGAGAATGTCGAGTCCTTCAGATGTTTATCAATGCGGCGTAATTCAGTCGCTGTGCGAAAGTCCTCCAATTCTGTGGGCTGGAAGTCGTCGGAAAGAATAACATTTTGTACAAGATCATCGAGATCTGCGATGGACTTCCGCTCTCGGCCGTTGTAGAACCAACTCATGAGGCGAAAGGTCGATGGGTTGAGAAAAGGAGCAAAGAACTCCTTCGTCTTCGTTAACATAGCCGAGCCGAAGCCTGACCACTGTGGCGGCTTTCCCCTCTCCGACGTAGCAAGCCTGTCAGAGTCGCAGACATCCTCCAAGCTAAAGAGGTCCTCCGGGTCGTATGTCGGTTGGTGTGAGTACGATCGATACACGCCAAATGAGTCCGGTTCGGTGGTGACTGTGGTATTAGCCTGATGTACAGGCTCCGGTGATGGGGACATGCTAACGTGGGGAGACAGTGCCGGTGGTTGAGGTGAGTCGACGGGGGTGGCAGCAGCAGGGGGAAGAGTGGAAGGGACAGGAGGGACCGCGTCCTGGTAGCGTTTGGGTAGCCGAATTGGACGTGCAGGACGTCCTGAAGGGCGCACCGCGGGGGCCTCTGGAACAGGTGCTGGTGCAGGATCCGGCTAAGCAAGCCACACATGAGTGCAATGTTCCAAGAGATGTAGATCAGTCAATTTGACGCTTACCTCTTCCATTTCAATGTCTTCTGCATCTATTCGTGCACGCTTTTCCGCTGCACGCATCTCCTTCCGGTGAGCCTTCTCAGCTGCCTCATCACGATCCCTTCGTTTGCGTGTCTCACCGATAGTCGCCGTTGTGGTAGTCCGTAGTGCAGTACAAGTTTTTGTATGAACGGCGAGAGCGCGAGAGTCGTTGAAGCTTCTCTGGCATCCTGGACAGATCATGGCTATGATCCAGATAGCAGCAGCAAGCAGCCAGAGCAGCTTGAGAAGCATTATCCTCTGCCTCGACGCAGTGCAGTTTACAGCTAAACGACGCTGGTCAACAGCGTCGTTCGCGATACAAACACGCGTTGAGCAGAAAGGAATGTGGTTGTGATCTGAGCGGGTTTACAGCTAAACGACGCTGGTCAACAGCGTCGTTCGCGATACAACTTGAAACACGCGTTGAGCAGAAAGGAATGTGGTTGTGATCTGAGCGGAAATTGTGTAAGTAAAACTCTAACCATCCGCCGAGAGCACGGTGCTGCCTTAAGACGAGATATTGGAAACTCACGATTTTGGTGCCCTCCTAGCCGGCTGTTCCCCTATTTGTTGATTTCTTTGCGCAGTAGACCAGGTGAGAGATTGGGCAATGACAAAAAAGGATTGGGTGTGCGCTGGGCAATTCAAACTGACGGGATGTACGGTGGAGGTCGTGCCGGCGTGAGCCAAGGAGCGAGCGCTAGTGAACAGTTGAGGCTCGTGACTCTGAAGTGATTCAGACTCCGCTGCACGCGTCCAAGTCGCGTCTCAACGCGTTAACACAACTTGCTCTTGACCTCCTACCTTCACTATGGTGCTGAATCGCACCTCCTCCTCCTCCTCCTCTGAATCATCCAAATCTTCCCAGTCCACGAATTCTTCTGCAAGTTCACAAGCACCACCTCCAGCAAAACGCAGCAAAGGTACCGATATCCTCAAACACCTCACCAAGACTGGGCGACGCCGGGCTCGGTTTGTCATTCACCAATATGTTGGAGTTGATATATGCTGAATCTTTTGCAGCAAAAATACTCCAATCTCACCGTTCATCAAGGCTGCAAAATGGATTCCTCGCGCGATTAGCCCCTTCGTCAACCTTACAATTGCATTCCATACCGGTCTACAGCATGATGCAAAGGGTCTTGTGGAGACTGATGGCTTGTGAGTACCAACACCTATATGCTATTGATCTACTGATGGATTCTCGCAGGGACCTTTTCACGAAGCAATGCATGCAGGTCTACAATGCCATCTTAGAGGCAGCACCTGAATCCGACGCCCGCAAAACCCTCCGGAACTTTGAGGAGGATCCTGATGCATTACAGATACTTCTCGGAGAGGTAATGTGGTCACCAGAACAGCATATATGCACTGTAATGGTGTATATATGCATTACATACTGATCCCTTGATCTTCGCAGATGACGACCGCTGCAAATCTGGCACGGTCGTCTGACACCGGATCACTCAAGAAGGACGCCCTTAAGTACATCATTTATGACCCAAAGACTGACCCCCCGCTACCAATGCTGGATGACAAGTCAGACCGAGGATTCGAAAATCTGACCCTTGCACGGCTACTGTGTCCACGGAGCTTCCTCGATAACCTCGACCTGGATTACGATACGTGAGTATTATGCAAGCACTTCGTATATTCCATGCTGACACATCTTCATCGTGAGCGGTATTGCGGCACTGCGCGAGGGCCGTGTGTCCTTGACTGCCGAAGATTGGCCTTCATTCTTGTACAGTGACGACGCATACGACATCAATGATTTTGACATCGGCCTTCTGCGTGGAGCCTTCCTTCTCAAGGTAAGATGTAAAACTTATTCCCGAGTGCCCGAGTTTAACGGCCTCTCTAGGTGTACAAACACATCTTTACAGGCCCAAGCTCGGCACTCAAGGACACACCAGGGCCTTCGGCTGGCACTAAGGCCCCAATTGGCAAGAAGAATGGGCTGACTAAGCCCACTCCGGAGACAATCGCATATGCGGCTGTTCAGGTACAGTGGTCTTCTTCGGCTGGGTTGATCACTGATGTTTTAATGGACAGGCTCGTTTTGTGCTGAGCAAACAAGCTCAGTGGGGCACCGATGACGGTGACTTCAGCAACATTGACTTCTTCAACGCCGTGCTAGCACTCTTTGATGATGAAGAGTGGGCAACAGACACACTCAACTATTTCCACAAGTAAGTCATATTCTCTTAGTCTTCTCAAATTGTTGGCTGAAACTTCGTACTACACAGGAATGCATTCAAAGCCGAAGCGCAGAAAAAGAAGACGGCCGGCCAATCGGCAACAAGCATCGCCACCCTTCGAGCGCTGCAGGCTGCACGTCGGGCTGCCGCTTTCAAGCCGCCCAGTCCTCCACCTAACGGCAGTGATGACGGTGAGTACCGTGCATTCAGGCGAATGACAAGACTAACTGTTCTATGACAGAAATACCTTTTAGGGACTCGACATCGCCGCACAATTCACCGCCCCGCTCTTCGTCTTCTCATCGTTCCGCTCCACCTTCTCGCCATTCCACTCCGCCTTCTCGCCATACCACACCGCCTTCTCGTCATACCACACCGCCCTCTCGTCGTCCGACTCCGGCGCCACCACGGCGTCAGCTCACTTTGTCACCGCCACGCCGTTCCACTGCAACGCGTGTGCCATCAAGTCCGAATGCTCGTCCTCAGGCTGAATCCCAGTCGTCTGGTGAGAAGACGAGGAGCCGAAAGGATAAATCGACACAGGAGAAGACAGTGGCAGAGAAACCGAAGCGCAAAGAGAAGTCGAAGACGAACAGTCGAAAGGAGAACACACCGGCGGAGGACAGCTCATCAGAGCAGGTGGCGGCAAAGCGGAAACGCCATCGCCGCACCTAACATTCTCAACAACACTCCTGGTCCGCTCACAGTTACGTGTTACATTTTCACTGGCACTGACTCTGCTGTTTTTCTCGTTATCCCCTCGTCTGTCTGTTCTCATCATTGCTCTCCTCCGCCGTTGCTCATTGTCCCCTCGTCTACCTGCACAAGCCCATTCTCGTCCTTGCTCCACTTCTGATGCTCTGTCCATGTGAATCCTTCGAACTCGTGCTGTGATTATGCATTTGATGTATGTATTATACTGCTCGTAATACAGGTATATTACAATGTCCTTGTATTGCATTGTGTGCATTGCGAGGAGGACCTTGCAATGTGAGGCCTGAAAGGCTTTGTACGGTAATGTAAGGGTAAACCTGCCTTACATATGCTTACAAGGCCATCCGAGCCTCGCCATCCACAGAAGCCTTGTGTGTCCTCGCAAGCCGTTTGCAATAAACCGAGGTCGCAAGTATAGGCCTTACAATGGGTGCATAAGGCTTGCTACCCTTGCAAGCCCTTGCGGCCCTCACAAGGCCTCCCATGGGGCTTGCAAGATTTCGGCACTTCTGCTGATGGTGGCTTCCGCGTGGGTAGCAAGCGTCTAGACATCTAACCGCACGCTACGGAGCGCTTATGTAGACCACTCATCGATCATCCACCTCGTCCGCCCTGCAGCTGTATCATAATGGAGGATTCCTCCGCCCACCGTCTCCCACCGTCGCCTCTGCCCCCTTCGATAAACCTTCGGCCGATGTCATCTTACGTTCTTCGAATAACGTAGATTTCTACGTCTACAAAGCCGTACTCGTGCTCGCATCACCCGTATTCGAGGATATGTTCGGTTTGCCCCAGCCATCGAACCCATCCCAACAGGATATCCATCCCGACAGCGGTCTGCCGCTCGTTCACGTCACCGATAATGGCGAGACACTGGAGTATCTGCTCCGCATCTGCTACCCTATTCGGAATCCAGTGTTGTGCGACCGAGGAGTGATCGCAGCTGTGTTGGAAGCAGCGGTCAAATATGGCATGGACGACGCGACGGAGCAGATGACACAGTTACTCCACGGTTTTTTTCCGCGCGAATCCATCCATGTCTATGTCATAGCGTGCCGCCTCAAACTCGAGACCTTGGCACGAGCTGCGGCACACCAGAGCTTGAAGCAATGTCATCATTACACTCCAGCGATGGGCCACATATCTGCAGGAGCACTCCATCGCCTCCTCCATTTCCGCCGCAATCATGCGCAGCTTGCCGTTGACTACAAATTTTGTGAGCCATCCATTGAATCGACGTCTATTGCAGAACCTGTTATTGGTCCTGCCGAGGACCCAATCACTTCCCACCCATTCGATGATCCATCTGCAGATACCATCTTGAAGTCGTCAGATGGCGTCGTATTCCACGTACACCAATTTGTTCTAGCCATGGTATCTGATGTCCTGTCGAAGGATCTCGGCTTCGCCCATCCAGGGGAATCTAGCGGATCCAGGACGAGCCCCCTCGTTCTCTCGGTCCCGGAAGATAGCCAAACATTGCTCAGGCTCCTGCAGCTCAGCTACCCTATGCCAGATCCAGACCTCAAAGGTTTCGTGGCTACATACACTCTGCTCAGATCCGCCATCAAATACAATATGGCGAGAGCGATCAAATATGCACAAACAAAGGTCGCAGAGCACATCGAGTTACATCCCCTGCGAGTCTACTTCATCGCCACGAAGCACAAGCTGGTTGAAGAAGAGAGGGTTCGTCGCTGCGCTGCGTCCGGTGAAGTTGAAGACAAAGCCTCGGCTCGTAGGGCGATACGAGGGTGGGAGCAAGTGGCAAGGGAGGCCGCTCTGCGTGCTGTTTACGAGAAGTCCGATCCATACGTTCCGGAGATGGAGGATGTCCCGGCGGGGACCTATTGTCTGTTTTTGGACACTCGTGCTAAGGTCTTTGCTATTGGCGACAGTCTGTCGTCTCGGTGGACAACGCAACTACAGTTCACTCCGAGTCCGCTGCACTGGAGTCACCCCAAGTATGAGTCAAGTAATGCGCCGCGTGTTGGACTCGGAAATATTCACCTTTGGCTGGGACTTTACGAGCCTGCAGCTCCACCTGCGGGTACACAACTCGGACCCTGTACGGACAATAGACTTCTCGCAGTGACTCGCACCCGTCATCGAGCACGCTCTATCTGGAGGAAGTAGGAATGCGAGGGGTAGTGTTAATCGCTTGTCCTTGAGCTGGATCAAAGAAGAGAGTGAGGCAATTCGCACTGAAATTGGTGCTGCCTTGGCCAAGGTGACCTGTTTGCTACTACAATTGAAGTATTGCCCGCTGACATGGTATATATCTAGATTGAAATATGATGTCTGGTTGCAGGAGATACTCGTCAAGGAATACACTCGATATTTCGTGGGATATGCGAAGAAATCGGTTGATAGCAGGGTTCGTTAGCAGGGCCTGACGAAGGAGAATTTGGTATCGAGTGCATGTAACTACACGGCTAGAGAACACAACCTTTGCGACAATATCTGCAACGAAGAATAGTGAACTGAGACCAAGTTGTGTCGAATTTCGTTTCCGCGACTGTAGCAGCGCTGCAGGCCTGGCAGAGTTTTGATCACGGCTATGTAGCAGGCTTCGAAGCGGCGGTTGGTGAGGTTGCGATCTAGATGAGAGAACACGTGCTTAAAGTGAGCAGCGCTTATATGTTGAGCCCTCCTCCAGTTGACCTCCAGCTGTCTCCCTTCAATCTACCATGGCGAGCTCCGCTCTCTCTGTAATTGACTGGTCTAAGCCCTCACTTTGGATATCTTTGGCCTCTATTGCGTTCAATCCGACGGCGTGGAATATCGTGGCACAAAATGGCAAGTTCCAACAACTACGCGCACGCGATATCTGACAGTTTTTCCCTGTAGAATATCATAACAAGACCATAACGCGTCTCTTTGGAGGCAGTACGAAAGCCGGATGCTACTTTCTGGCAATCATGATTTTCTCCTTCGGCATCCTTCGTGACTCGCTGTACGTCCCAACGCGCCGTGACGCGCTGAGCTGGCTTGCTGACCCTCCGCCAGATACCAACGAGCGCTGGACGACCAGCCCCGTCAGGCGCTTCTTCCGGAACCATTCGACACGCTTGTGCCCGCTGCGCTGTTCATTGTGGGCCAGACGTTCGTCGTGACGTCGACGTGGGCGCTAGGCATCACCGGGCCTTCCTCGGGGACTACT
>JABYQE010000135.1:0-70441 GCA_022376435.1 Amylocystis lapponica
ACACCGCCTTGGCTCATATTAGTAGTTATCGGGAGCGGGACTCGTTCATTGAATGGAGAAGATAAGCTGCATTGCAAATTAATAATTAGGTACCTCCATAACCAGGTGGTATGCTACACATACCTGGGCAAGATGTCATGTGCACTATACGGCTTTCCGCAATGACATAGCATGCAAAGTCTGTGTATGCGCTGATTAAATGGGCATACCGGGCCTGCAATCTGTCCCTGAAACTCTGTACACGCAGACTCGGCATAACTGCCTCGAGGAGGCCATATGCGTTGAGGCGGTGCCCTGTGGTCGTGTTTGGAATGAGTACAGAAGCACAGTGCTTACGAAATATAATCAGTATCGCCATGCTATAATGGAATTCGACACTTACATTAGGATTGGCGGGTTCAGAGGAGACGTAAATGGAGCACGCATCTACAGTACATTGGATACAGGGCATTGCGAAAGATTTATGGTCCATGATGTTGCCGATTATAAGGATACAGGGTGGGAAAACAAGTCGTTGCAATGAAGCAGAGCAGAGATGATTGATGGTACGAGAGTGTAACAATAATGCATGAAGCAAAAGCAGAGCAGGCAAGTTGGTTGTTAAAGATACAAAGCCGGAAAACGAGTTGTTGCGATGAGGCGAGAAAAATTGAGTGGTGCAAGAGCGAAGCAATGATGCGTACAGAAAAAAAACAGAGCAGGATTTTGATGAGCGTGAGTACTTACAGAGAGGAATAATTAGCTATACAGATAGTGGCGGTCAAAGAAAGGCGCGCAAAGGGGGGAGAGAAAAAGTGGGCGTGTTCACCTCTCGTGGTTGTTTGGCTGTGTGATGACAGACGTCATCCAACATCGTTGCCCGGTGGAACATTCCAGTCATCCTCGTGTCCATGAGTGCAACCTATAGGTTGCTCCTTACCACTGTCGCTGGGTTTTGCAACCTTGAGGCTGCAAAACCGTGAGGGCCATTACTCTGCGAGGTTTCACTCTTGCACTTACTCTGAGAGGTGTGATACAGAAGTGCATATGCATTGCACGTTATTGAACAACTAATCTATGCGGAATTCATACAAGCTTGCAGTGACCATGGGGCACACTGAGGAATGGTGGGCAGATGAGTGAAGCGAGTGTGGTACTCGCGGCAGTAGAACACGATGACCTCAACCTCCCATGCCTCGTACAGCTTCTTCTTTTAGAAGTTGTGGCGGTTCTTCATGAGCTCCATGCCTCTGGGCCATTCCATCATGGTGTCTGCCCAGCGCTCGAAAGTGTACACGCGCTCGTCCCAGTCGGCCTCTGCAAGGAGATTTTGCCTCTTATCAAAGCACCACAAGGGGCAAACCGACTGGTACGGACTCCAGATTGCTGCAGTACCATGACACGCAACAATGCAAAGAGATCATTTTCATACTCTTTCGCCAAGATAGTGCGATCGAGCGCGAGCGATTCGAGGTGGAACGTGATGATCAACAGTTCCCACACGACCTCTGCCCAGAAGTTGCTGTTCATTGGCACAACATCCCAGTTGTGGTTTCCACTATTGTAGTACAATATCCCACATACCTGGTATATGTCCTGTGTACTAGCTGGTCAGGCTGTACAATCCTGTACAATCTAGGCAGTCAGTTGTACAATTTCGCACTTTGTAGAAATATTACAATGACTTGATGAGATTGTGATTGCTCTTGGATTTTACAATCTGAATGATGTTGTGCTATTCTTATAATAGTTATTGTGCTATGTAGCTAGAGTCAGGAGGGTCGCATCAATGCATTACTATGTACGAGTACCTAGTACTGTGAGCTACTGAGGCTCTACTAGTGAGAGAGAGAGAGCTCGCCGCCTATGGCGGCGCTGGCATTCGAGGGACTGAGTCTATTAGTGGAGAGGTAAGGTAGGGAGAAACAAAGAAGGTGTGGAGCGCAGCCCGCTGGGCTGCCCGGCTCGAAACATCCCCCAGACCTGTGGGGACCAGTGAGCTGCTATTCCCACCTGCGAAGGAGCACGGCGACGCGGAGCAGCGAAGCGCGATCCCCACTGTATGAAGGAGGTGTACCTTCGTAGCACTGCATGTGGTGCAGTTCACCGTGACGGCGGCATCACGTACTGTGTGAAGTCCTCAAAGATGTCCATCTCCTGCAGGTACGGTGCAAGGATGATGGCGTGCTTCCGGAGGTACAGCTTGAAGCTGTCTCTGCTCCAGCACCCGATGGCTTTGACGACCTCGAAGGACTTTCCCCGGAGAAGATACTCCAGGGTGCCGCCAATGTGGAGGCCATGTCCCTTGAACATCGGGCGTCCAAGCGCGGCACAGACCTCCTCGAGACGTTTGAGGAAATCAGCGCGAGCGAGGGGCCTCCATCCATTGCGATAGCGACACGCGAAGAGGGCCCCACCGGCGGGGGGAGCATTGACAGCCAAGTGATTGGCGAATGCGGCGGCTGGGTCATACAGGCTGGATGGCTGAGCCGCCCAATAAACATCCTCCCCTGCGATCGGGGCCATCTTGGTCCGCGGAAGGTGGAAGACGGTCACCTGGTTGCCGTGTCTGTCTTGGTCGGGGTGGACGTCTGACAGGGTGACGTGCTCTCCTGCCAGGAATGCAGTCAGCGTGGGCGGGACGAACTCACCAAGGTGGGCAGCTGTGAAGAAGGTGGTGGTGAGGCAGGCAAACACGGCCGCATCCAGGGGTGTGTCGAGCGCGAGCTCGGACCGGATGGCAAGCAGCAGTTTGACTGTGACGGGAGCGCATTTTGGCTGTTTCGACGCAGGTGGCGCGAGGCGGTCCACGCCTCGTAGGGTCGAGCGCAGCTCGGCATCGTCGATCTCCCACGGCAGGCCATGGAGTGTGTGCCACGCGCGGACACCCGTAACGTAGTTGGAGAGGGTGGGCCCAGAATACATGCCCGTGCAATTTGCGATGAAGGCGATGATGAGGATGTGGCTGGCCGGTCCACGCTGAACGTCCGGAATGTGGCGGGCATCACAGAAGACATGGAAGATGAGGAGGCCTGCCCCATATGTCTCCCTGGTGCTGGTGGCCCACGAGCCCGTCAGGACGCTGAGGATGTGGTCGAGGTCAGCGTCGGACAGGTCGCCAACCAACTGCCCAGAGATGTCGCGGAGCGAGCACTTTGTGACCGGCAACCACAGGCGAAGTCGATCGCGAGCGAGGCAGTGCGGGCGGCAAGGCGATGGGAGGGGACGCAGGGCTGGGGAGTAGGGCTTGGGCCTCCCAGCCGGACGCGGCTCCGGGAGCGAGGGGGGTCATTGAAACGCGTCCCAGGACGCGTTGCGTCGGACGAACTCATCGAGGAGCTCATCAGACTCATATTGCTCTGTGGCGCGAGCGCGCTCCAGAGCACGGTCAAGGCACTTGGCTGCGGCGGCGGGGTACTTGTCCTCACGACGGAGCTGGAGCTCGAGCGGGGTGGGGGGACAGGTGGCGTTGACGAGGAAGCGCTCGAGGTCAGCGTGGAGGGGGACAGGCGGTAAGAGGAGAGAATCCAATGGGTATATGCCTCGAGAGGGGCCGTCAGCGGGATTGGAGGCACTGGCGACGTAGGCGGTATGGATGCAGGCAACGTCGCCGAGAGCGTCGAGGTGTGCGAGGATGCGTTTGAATACATCGTTGGCGGGCCTATTTCGACTGCGGTGGTTCCACCAGCCCTCGACAACGCCCTGGTTGTCACCCCAGAGCCGATAGTGCTCATGTACTCCGAGAGCGCGGGTGATGGAGAGGGTGAGAAGTCGAAGCCGACGGCTTCGGCCCATGTGATGTCCCGAGCGCCATTGAGGGTGCACCAGCCGGGACAAGCCTCCAGGCTCGCCAGTGATCGCCCACGGTGATGGCCACCCCAACGCCTGAGCTTGCGTCGGAGTAAGCGGCGAGGTCGACGAGGCGCGGGGGAAAGGGATGGGGCGGGCAGGATGGGTCTCCGGAGCACGTCGGCCCACCAACGGAGGTCGTCGCGAATGTAGGCCACGGGAGCGTGGGGAGTGAGAGGACGGTCACCGCAAACCTTGAGCATGGCCTCCAGGCCGGTGAGGTAAGCCCGTCCCCGAGGGACCACCATGCAGGCGTGCAGGAGCTTGCCATAGAGGCCTTGCACCTGTTCGAGGTTGTGAGCCCCTCGGCCCTGCCAAGCCGCGATCGTGCCAAGATACTTGTCCTTCTTGGACGCTGGCAGCCCCACCGTGAGGGTGGTGAGATCCCAGAGAAAACCCGTGAAAACTTGCTGGTATGCGAAGTCGGAGTCTTTGCCGAGCTGCCAGAGATTGTCGCCGAGCTGGCTGAAGAGGACGTCAACGTCGGACAGGTTGTAGGCAAACTTACCGTCGGCCTCCGAGCGCGGGGAATCGCGAGAGTGGTCTGTGCACGGGAAGGCGCAGTCGTCGCTAGATTGGTCCAGCGTGCCGTCGTCGAAACGGTGACCGCCGAACCACAGGCGGCCGCGCCGATGGTGCCGCTCGCGAGCCTGGAGGTCAGCACGGGTGAGGAGGCGGCGCCGGTTGTACTCCTCGAGGAAGACGCGGAGGAGCCGTGCGAAGAAATGGTCATCGACCCATTTGTCGAGTGGGCCCATTCCCGACGCCCGTGTAAGGTCCGCGCCCGCATCCCCAACGTACCGTATACACCCGCGGAGGCGCAGCTCCGAACGCGAGACAGAGGTCGACGAAGAGGTCGAGCGCATTCGCCCGAACCACACCCGCGGGCCATTGACTGGGGTGGAGTGGGACCGTCCGGTAGGCGTCCGCGATGTCCCGAGTCGCAGCCTGGGAGCCAGGGGGCAACCTCCAGATGAGAAGGCAGATAGAGGCGAAGGTGCCCCAGGTACAGGGGAATTTGTCAGAGTCAATGAAGGAATTAATGGATGGGTTCGGGTTGATCGGGGAAGGAGTGCGTGGAAATGAGAAGTTCTGTATGATACGGAAGTGCCCGGCTTGGCGAGCTTGGGGATGATGGAGATGGGGGACGTCTGGAAAGGCCCCAGAGGTCTCGAGGTCTGTGTGCGTGAAAGGACCAATGTACCGTCCCTTCGCAGTCTCGCGCTCGATGAGGGCCCGGAATTCGTCGCTGAATTCCGCAGCCGAGGCGCGGTTGTCAGGAGCCTGCGTTCGCGCGAGGGCCGGGAAGTCGACGGAAACCGTACCTGAGACCGTGAACAAGAGTGGGGTAGCGCGCTGAGAGACCAGCCTCGGTGAGGAGGCGCTCCCAGGCGTCTGCCCGGTAAGGTGTGCAGGGCTCACTGCGGCTGCGCTCGAGGGCAGCCCTGAGCTCCGTGGGTGTTCTGGGCACAGCCGGAGCACAGATGCTTGGCGTCGTGGTGCTGGTCTTTGCATCCGACGGGGCGTTGCCAGTCGTAGCAGAGGGCTTCCCGTCGAGGAATGTGAGGTTCTTCCCGACCCGACGAACGAGGGAGGCGAAGGCCGAGTCCCAGGTGCGCGGGGAGTCGCACTCGTAGATGCGGTGCTTGTGACGGCCCAAGCAGACGGCGCACGCGGAGAGGCCGGTTCGACCGCTTGCGCCTTCCGGAAAAGACGGTTTCCGGGCGGGGTAGGGGGCAGCGAGCTGACGCCGGCCGACGCTTCGGGCGACTGGGGCCGGCCTCTGTGGACCACGAGGCAGTGGCAGCGCGGCGGCGTTCGAAGACGCGCCTGCGGGGCGCGGGCACTGTGACGGCATCGCCTCCTCCGTCTAGAGGGGCCAGAGGAATGCGTGTGCGTGTGGTGTGCATGTGTGCATGTGGCGGCGGGTGCGTGAGCGTGAGCGGAGAGGGTGCAGTGTGTGCGGGAGCGGTGGGTGCGAGTGTGGAGGGTGCATGAGGGAGCGAGAGCGAGTGCGTGATGCGCGGGGAGGGTGACCGGGAGCAAACATGGGCGACAGGAAAAACGAGCGGGGAAAGAAAACATGAGCAACGCGAAACGAACGCTCCGAGAAGAAAGACACGTACCCTGGCGTCATCCTGTCGGGTACGATCGAGGCGGTAAACGCGGTCGCGGTCTCTGCATGACCTGCTCGTTGAGAGACGAGAGGTCCCAAGCGCCCTCGGGTGCGGTGATCGCCTGGTGCCAGCGGATCCGCTGCTCGGCCTGGTAGACAATGAGCGTGCGGGTGTCCAGCGGATCGCGCGACTGTTTGAACGTGTGCATCTGGAGTGCACCCCAGAAGCGAGCGAGCATGTTACCCGGGGGGCATCCCAGCGCGCACGCTCCATCGCGGTGATGAAGCGCGGGACTGCCTCCATTACCTGCTCCCAGGAGAGATCCTTGTCGTCGATGGCTGTCTTAGAAGCCTTCGCTGTCGCGGCCGGGATCCAGGACGCGGAGCCGTCTTCATTCTGCCCATGGACATTACCTCGTCGTCAGCCCCAGAGATGGCAGAGCTGGCGGCGTCGAGCCCTACATTGGTGTAGTAATAGAGCTCGAGGTAGAGCGCCTTCTCCAACCGCCGCAGCGCGTAGGGAGCTGCGAGCACCAGGTCGGCGCGCGGTGTGGGTCTCATCGGAATCGGTAAGTACTTGTCTCGATTCTTCCTGACCTCGTCTTTCTTAGCTTGTGCAGCCTCTTGCACCTCGTCCTGTAAACGCTGCTCCTCGGCGGCGGCGAGGTCTTGTGCGCGCTGCGCAGCTTCGGCGGCATCGGTGTCGAGCTGCCCCTGCCAGCTTATCTGTCTCGATTGTTCGAAGCCATCCAGACGGCATTGAGCAGGGTGATGGCTTGCTCTTCCGTCGAGCCATTGATGTCTATGATCTGCTGCCTCGGTTCCGCGAAGGCTGGCAGAGTGTAGTCTGGCCGTTCCAAGGTGTTTGGGTCAACCGTGAGCCTGCGAGGATGTGCCATTTATTATGCTGAACTTAGTGTAGGTACTCCTAGTGTATGGAAAAGGAAAAGAACGGAAGGGGATCCCTAGTTCTACTGTCGAGAGCGAAAACGGCGAGCCTAGGAATCCGGAGTGACGGCGCAGAGGAGAGAAGCTACGCGCGCCGCCACTCACTTCCGCATTCGCACATAGCCTTGCTTCTCCGCTCGGCTCGTTCCTCGCCTCACTCAGAATACGAAATATGGAGGCTCACTTTCGGAAGCGAATATTGTCATAAGTCCCTCTGTTTCCCTAGAGGATCTCCAGGGTGCCGCGCGCTGTATTGCGCGATTCGTCCAATTGTAATGATATGGTGACACGCCTGTCCGGACATAAACGCCCGATGAAGTCAACACATTCACCGCCAATCAGGTTTTTGGACGTCGAGATGGACGCTGTCAATTACACCGCCTTAGACTTACCATGTAGAGATCGGATGGTTGTATCGATGTCTAAGTAGGATGATATTAGTAGCAATGGGCGCGATCATGAGCATGACTGTCACAAACGAACGCTGAATCACTGTAAGCGTACCACATACGATTGCGCGTGCGGTATCGTCCAAGGGAGTCATGGCCACGAATGAAGTTAGCATCAGTGGCCCGCCTGTGGGAGTGCGGAACAAAATGGGGACGTATGACACAAATGTTGATACGTCAAGGCCTGGCCACTGCGCAGATGTACGAGCTAAAGGAGGCTGAAGAATGGACAGATAGGACCCCAGCTGCGAAGCTTTTAAAAGAACTCGAGGAGCACTGATATCGCTTTATTGCCATGTCTCTGCTCAAGATTCCCCTGCTGTTCATCGCGTTGTGGGGAATGCATGTCTCAGCAACACCACCCGTGAAAGCAGAGCAACATGACATACGAAATGACGTACCCACCACCGAGCGGGTGTTCAGGATAGCCCTGGGGTATTGCAGGACCATGACCAAAGTAAGCGGCACACTGACGCTCGTCTGTATCTGGAACTCACCTACAACCGTTGAATGTAGTTGTTCACCTATATCATGTGCGGTTGCGAAGCGGCAATGATACTCGCCCACGCATATCCCGCCTCCCCTATCGCAGCATTAGCGTCTGGATACATGATATGGGGACCTACTGCTTTAGCCGGCAAAATCAGCCTCTCCCCTACGTTCCTGATCAGCTGGAGTGTTCTTATGTTGGGTTCCCTCCTCCGCCTCTCATGCTACCGCGAACTTGGCCGTTTCTTTACCTTCGAGGTCACACTGTGCAAGGACCATCAGCTCGTGACAAGTGGGCCGTACGCGGTTGTACGGCATCCCAGCTATGTGGGGAGTATCATAGTTCTTGGGAGTACATCGCCGTGTTTCGCGGGACCGGGTTCGTGGATGAAGGAGTGTGGGGTATCGGGCACTGCGGGAGGAAAGATCTTCACGGCTGCTTGGGTGGTCTCGACGATGTACACTGTAGTCCACTTGCTGAGGCGGCCGCCACTGGAAGACAGGATTCTGGAGAAAGAGTTCGGAGATGCGTGGAGGGAATGGGCGAGGAGGGTGCCATGGAGGCTGATTCCGGGTATCTACTGACGTGTTCAGAGCTGTTGCGTTTCATGGGCTCGTCACTCACCTAAGTATGGATGCGAATAATGGGTGTTCCATAGTTCTATATAGGTTAACCTATTCGACGACTTATAATGGCAGGGACATACCGGTAGACATCCGATGAACACCTTCGTCGCTGAACAGGACCCTCCATGGTATCATCGACTCCACTAGCCTTCACTCGCCATTCGAGCATTTACTATAATGGCTGGACCTGCAGTCGCGGGCGCCCACGATCGCGAGCATAGGCCCTTCTCCCTGCACACATAAGCTCTGACTCACACGCACGTTGTATTCGCCTGCCACACCTCAACGAGCTTCTCTCTCAGCAGGTCATACGCGGTCCTGCGCCTTCCAGGACCAGCGTGTTGCCATGTCGGAGGCCCAGAATTGTGATTCTGGGGTTATCGGCGCCGCATTCAATCGGTACGTGGCAAGCACCGTTTCACAATCGCCGGTGCGCTGAAAATAGTACTTGAGAGTAAGCCTCTCCAAAAAGCACGATTGGACAACCATATCGCCGCAATGTCCTACGGAAATTTCTCGAGAAGCCAGCGCGAGAGTGCGTATAGGTAAGTAGAATGGATTCATGGCTGAGTGCTGAGCCCCGAGCCCCGAGGTGACCGAATGCTGAGATGGAGAATAAGCGCTAATTAAGTACCCGCGGGCCCTCGGGTGCTACAGTGAGGCTCGACGATAAGATGATCTTAGTGAACGGATCACTGCCGGAGTGTTAGCGAGTTGGGTTATAATGTGGCTATGGGCGGCGTTCCTGCGTCAAGCTGACCGCTGTCACCGTCTGCGTCCTTACCCTGTGTGTCCAGGCATGCAACGTTGGGTCTTGATATATTAATCAGGCATGCACTGACACGATACAAGTCGTTGCCACTGAACTGACATTGCCGAGATTTAGATTATTTATTGCCAAGTCCGCATCCACATGCTGCACACCTTACGGTGACTCCATCGCAAGCGCGCACCGGCGAGCCCCTATAGCCCTGCCTTGTCTGCATGCGCGCTCTCTTCTGCTCGTTTCAATCTTGACGGAGCGCCAGATTCTAGATGCACACACCTGCACAACTCGTAAGGCGATGATGCCAAGGACACGCGTCCGCCGTCCGTCAGTATTTCAGTGTCTAACAGCCAGTTAACTCTGTCCTCCTACGACGCTCTCGTGTGCACCCGCGCGCACTGCGGCTTTTGTCTCTCCATGCCCGCCCTCACACTCCGCTGGGAGCTGCTTTCCCTCATTTCATGGGCATGCTTCGCCTACGCTGCCTTCAATGTGACACTCCCCGGTACCGCCCCCGACTCCAATGCGACCGTCGTTTACTCCACCTTCCTTGGAATCTCCTTTGAACTCTCCTACATCAACGACTACTTCGGGAACACCACGGATGAAATCCCCCAGCCGATGCTTAACTACATCGCCGCGCTCAAGGCACGCTCCTCCGCGCAACCAGTCAAGCTCCGCATCGGCGGGAATTCCATGGACAGCGCGACGTATACTCAGACACAGCAGGCCATGATCGAATTCACGGGGCCAGGAAACAGCAACGATGCCGCCGTAGCCTTTGGGCCTGTGCTGTTCGATGTCATGCAGAACATCAGCGCTAGTGTGGGCGGCGCACGGTATCTGATCGGTACGAGATTTATCACGGCCCGGTTGTCCTGTGCCCCTGACTCCCGTAATTGCAGGTCTAGGGCTGCGTGATCCTAACAGCACGGATTTGCCGCTTCTCGCAGGAGACGCGTACAAGACCCTAGGCGACAGCTTAGACGCATATTTATTGGGAAATGTGAGCATATCCTCGATCTGCAATCCGTGTGCGACTCGTCAACTCTGCTTCATGAACAAGCGGTTTTTCTGTTTGGGCATTCACGGACTCTGAAATGAGCGTCCGAAACCATCACACCGTTGAAATCTCTGTGTTTGACCTGGTCTCGCGAGCCATGTGTTTACTGAAGATTTCCTTGTAGGAGCCAGATCTTTATGCAGCTCATGGCAACAAACCTCCAAATTACGGCATAAACGATTACATTGGGGTGAGACAAATACTCCTGCTATCGAGCATGTTGCCATAGATATGATATATTTGTCTTTTATTCATCTAGGATTATTATGTGGCTTTCGAGAATCTCGAGAATACTTCCGGGGGCAACGTTCTGTCTCTTAACAACATCGCAGGTCCCACAATATGTTGTTCTTGGGTGAGTTCTCAAGCCTCATCAGCTGTGCATGGTTTGATAACCACTATCTTCCTCCGTCACCAGGATCTCACGTCGGTGCTCAATTCCGGATGGTGAACGATTTCGCCGATCACCTCAAATACCTCACAGTACAGCACTACCCGCAAAATAATTGCTTCGGCTCGTACCAATACCAGCTCAACTACTACCTCGCACACTCCAACGCCGTCACGCTCGCACAATGGCAAGCGCCCGCGCTCCAGCAGCTTGCCGCGACGCCGCCCGCGTCTCGCAAGCCGCTCGTGATGAGCGAGTGGAACAGCGCGTCATGTGGAGGCATCCCGGGCATCTCGGACACGTTCGGCGCGACGCTCTGGACCGCAGACTACGCGCTGCAGCTCGCAAGCGTCGGGTACTCCAACGCGTTCCTGCACACGCGTGAGCTCGGCGTGTCGTACAATCTGTTTGACTACCCCGCGGGCGCTAACGACACATGGACGACGAACCCGCCGTTCTACGCGCTCCTTGCGGTCGCGGAGGCGCTGGAGGGCACGAACGGGAGCGTCGTCGTCGACCTGAACGTGCAGAACTCGATGGCGGACCCGAACGCGAGCGTCGCGGGCTATGCGGTGTACGACGGCAGCGCCGCGCGGGTGTGAACGCGGCCGTGCTGTTCAATTTTGCGAACGCGTCGGGTGCAGCGGGCGAGTTCGCGCTCGCGGACGGGTTCTTCGCTGCGGGTGCGAGGAATCTCACCGTGCGGTACTGGCGGCGCCCTCGGTGAACGAAAAACGGATATCACGTGGGGCGGGCAGACAGGGGCGGGCGTCGGCGATGGCGTTTTTGTCAACGATACATCAACGAGCTGGGCGGACAAGAGCGTGCCATGCACTGGTGGCTGCTCGATCCAGGTCCCGGGGCCTGGCTTGGCGCTGGTATTCATCGACCCTCCTCCGGCTACAAATAGCAGTGGCAATGGGACGAGTGGAGGAAACAGCGGAGGGGGCAGCAACGATTCGTCCCCTTCGAGTGCGCAATCTCTCAGTACTTGGTCACTATCTCTGAGGCTTTGCGTTTCTGCGCTTACCGTCCTGCTATCCTGCTGATCATGCTTTACGAGTTCTTGTTTATCTGACGGACATGCATATCTATTACTATAGATCCAGTCGACAGTGCTATCTTTCAATTTGGGCAGACGCATAACATCGGACTATGTTGATTTATTTACTGGCATGCGTGAATTACATTGCTCTAACGTAGCGCAGCGCACAAAACGGTCTCGACAACCACTGCAAGGCAGCGGCGCGACACAGTCCTGAATTGCACTTCATATTAATGCACAATGACATCGCCCACCTCGCCAACAAGCCGCCAAGGGCCCGTCGACCTCCCGCGCCACTCGACACCGACCGGTGCCGCCCGACTAATTCCAGCTGCATCTTCCGCCTCTGCAGCTGTGCATCGCGCAGCCCATCCTCCACGTGTCCGCCGCAAAACGCAAGCGTGAGCGCGCCCACCGCGTCCAGCAGCCGCCTGCCCGTCTTCGGGCTGTGCCCCGGCAGCGCGCCAAAGTCCGAGAACGAGACGTGCTTCGCGCGCACGAGCGTCAGCAGCGCGCCGGCCCCACCCTCTCCGTCCGCGTCCGCCGCGGCGCCGGGAGTGACGGCGACGTCGTGGCGCCAGAGGCGCACGACGTCCTGGAGGCGCGCGAAGTGGTCCGTCCACATCGTGAACTCCTCGAGTTGATCACGAGCAGCTGCGGCGCGGGCGTGCTGCCGACGTGTGGGGTCGGCCCGGGCGAGGGAGGGGCTCGAGCCAGGGGTCTAGAACGACTGCGCGCCGCACGGGGAGCGCGGCGAAGTGGGGGGTGGGGGCGGAGCCTGTGCTCTCTGGGGGAAGTTCCGGAGATGGGTTTGAGAGGATTGAGAGCTGTGGAGGGGTCAGTCTGTGCGGTGAGAGGATGAGGGAGAGGCGAGACACACTACTGTCGCACCGCCGAAAGAATGTCCGACGAGGCTCACGTCCCGTGTACACTGCACGCGCGGTGGGGATGATATCCAGCTCTTCCAGAAGGGCGCGTCTTCCAGGTTTTCGGGCTGTGGACCGTCTACTGTGTATAATGGCCCGAAGATAGAACTGTCTGGTTGATGAACAATTAAGGATACAGCCATGCGGTTCGACAAATTGGCCCACCAACGGTTGGAGGCGCACAGACCAATTCGGAAAACATGCTGTATGCGATATACATCTCAAGGCGACGGAAGACTAGCTGATCCTTGCGAAACGCGAAGGGTTCTGGCTCGTAGCCATTCTCCCACCTGAACACAATATTAGTGTCAAAATACAGCGTTGCGGTAAGAACAGCCAGGTAACGCACACTATGTCCTTTTCAGGTATGAGGTAGTACTTTCCCTTTGGTTGATTATTCTTTTGTCGCTTCGCCCTGCGGTGTGAGTAGCTTGGAGGCATTACGGCCGGTCCAGTACCGTCTCGATGCTCCACGGCAAGCACGACTCTACCTTCTGCAGCGAGACGGGCACAAAGCTGGCTGCAAAGCAGCGTCATCGTGATGTAGGAGTTACGGAGGATGGCTGGGACCTGACGGACGTATGTACCTATATGTTGTACGCGTGCCGCAGAGCCCGTGGCTCAAGAGCACCAGCGGCCACTGTGCTCCTGGGTCTTTATCAGGAGTTGTCGGGTCCAACAACGGGGCATTCTGGTACACTGGGATCTAGAGAAGAGATCGACACTGTGGTCAGTGTGCAAGAAGGCGAGCGAGCGCACTTTGAGACGGGAGGCGTAAGGCCCAAGGAAACGATGTACAACCCAGGACGACATCTGTCCGAAGTGCGCGTAGCCACGGAGAACCTCTCTCGCTGGTCTGCAACAGACCGATGCCACTGTATCATTACCGGCAAAGCTTGACGCATAGGAGGAACGGAGTCGTGTGCTGACCTGACTAGCCAGTTCATGCCTTTGGTCGGCTCAGCCTTCTTCGCTGCTGAGCCTGGGGATGATTCGACATCTCCGGTGTCCGCGGGGTAGTATGCGGTGAAGACGGTTTCTTCAAGAGTCAGAGCCGGCTTGTGCGGGGTACTGCTGAGGCGCGACAGACCGATGGTGCGCGCGGCGTGGAGCGAGGAGGCAAAGGTGGTCGCGCCAACTGGATAACGACCCGGTACGTCGGGAAGGTAGAACATAAGGTATGTATCGACAGAGACTCGATGAACAGCAAGAGTCGGGCGAGCTCGGTGTTGGCATAAGTACCGTGGAAAGTTGGCCGCTGGTGGCCGTAGATCTAGACGTAGTACTAGTACCGTGACCACTCAGTACTCAACGCTCAGTCTTGATCATGAAGTTAGTGGCCCTCAGGGACCAGGCCTCTGCATTACACTAGTACTAACACTGTAGCTTGCACGTCAGGGGAATGTCGGTAAGCCGACAATTAGATCGGGTTTCCCTTCAAAACTCACAAATTTTCTCTAGGTGGCCCTACGACTCCGCATCACAAATATTCATTGTTTATGCGAACTGTTCGGGGGTTTCATACATTAGTGACTGATCTCTTCATGAAGTACTCCAAGACATCACCAGGGACAGCCTGCGTCGGAACCATTGCAGTACATGACATGTCAATGGATTCAACAGGCTTATGAGATCCATTTTCTCAGTGATCCCTGTCGGCGCATATGCTGAAGCACTCTCACTCGATTCGACGCATGCGGTGGAGTTGTCATCAAGATATCCGAAGGCCCTCACGACAACCCAGCGGCATGCAACCCCGACGCAGACCCCGATCAAGTCGGGTATAGGCACTGGCAGGCAGCCAAAAGCCATGCCCCTCCATGTCCGCTTAGTGGGTCCCTAAACCTATTTGCTCAGCTATGTGACACACTCGACCGACCGTGAGCGACCTACAGCATAAGGTAAACGTCCGTACTAGGCTATGCGTCACGTAGGCTACAGTGTCTAAGCATTTTACCTCGACCATCAGCCATCTGTCAGACAGCGAATTTCCTTCTCAGTCCGGAGAGAATCCATCATCGGCCAGGCATCACGAGTATTGATCGTACGGGAGGTCAGAAAGACATGATCAGTGGTCTGTCGACATATCCGATGTCGCTAGCGTAAGTGAGTCCGTTCACCTGCAGCTGCACTGGTTCTATCCATGCGGGGATCCTGCACGCGTATGCGCATGCGTCTTTGACGGCGTCTCGCGGACCCTATGGGCATAATGTAGTTGTGTATAACGTCATGGCCGACCATGAACTGCGGCAGAAGTACTACTTATGAAGGCACTGTCAGTATATCGTCGAGTCACTTTCCCGTCCTCCCTGCTCACCGTTTACACTGATTACTGCCCAGTTGCTGTGCCTGACAGTCATGCAGAGTCTTCCTCCAGGGATACCTTTTCTGTTCAGGATCCTGCTCAGACTCGGCACTCCACCGGTGTGTGTCCTGGTCCTGGTCTATCTCCTCAAGACGTACAGCGACATCGTGTTGCCTTCATGGGTCATTGTCCTAAGTGTCCTTGCGAGTAACCCCCTGGTTGTCGGCGTAAGCCGTTCGCGCGAGTCACGGCGCGAGCGATCTGCAGCAAGCCGCCTTGGGGCCGTATTTCCTCCCGCGAACGAGGGGAAATGGCCGGGTAACATTGACCTTTTGCTCGAAATACGGGACAGTTCTAAGTATGGATATCCAAGTACGTCACCCACTTTCTCCCAGTCAGCAACTTCGACCGCAGAATACTGAACTCTGTGGTGCAGGCAGGACGTATCCGGAAAAGCTTCGGAAGCTCGGTCCCATACACTCCTTTAACATCTTATGGACGCTAGGATATGCAACATCCGACGCGAACATCGTCAAGGCAATATTTCGCGTTGTACATCTGCGTAATGTGCAAGATGCTGATGTATGTTGTCAGACAATACTAGCGACGGACTTCAACAACTGGGTCAAGGGTAACTCGGTCTCTCACACCTGGTATCGTAGTCTAATTATTGTTTTAAGGCGAAGTGTTCCAAGGGAACTTACGCTCACTCCTCGGCAACGGCGTGTTCAATTCAGATGGTGAGCGCGCATCTGTCCGTGCTGACGATGCATTATTGCTGACGAACAACAGGCGATATGTGGAAGTATGTCACTCGTACTCGTGGCAACTCAAGTAATTAACGCAGGATGAAGATTCCATCGTTCCATGACGCGCCCGTTCTTCAGCCGTGACAAGATAAGCCACTTTGAACTGTTCGACCGTCACTCAGGTGAACGTGCACCCTTAATGATTCCTAAAAGGCTTGATCTGAACGCACCACAAAGACACTACTATCACTCGACTGAAAGAACGACTGAGTGCCGGATATGCGGTGGACTTTCAGGTAATGCGGGATATCCAATTCTGCAGTGGCTAGCTCATAGAACATCTGGCACATAGGATCTCATCTCAAGGTTCACGTTGGATTCAGCGACCGAGTTCCTCTTCGGATATTGCGTGCACAGCTTGAGTGCTCCGCTGCCTTACCCGCACAATGCTGCATCTCCAGTCATGTCAGATTCAGAGTTGAATACGGAAGGGAACGTGTTCTCGGACGCGTTTTCCGCGGCACAGGAAGCGGTGTCTGCTCGCGGGAATCTCGGGTGGTTCTGGCCACTGAAGGAAATCTTCGAGACAAGCACAGACAAGTATATGGCAATAGTTGACAAAGTACTGGATCCAATATTGCAGGCGGCGTTACAGAAGAAAGAAGAGCGTATGCTGGGCGAGAAGGACCAGGAGGAGGCCGATGATGAGACACTCTTGGACCATTTGGTCCGGTTTACGTCTGGTATGCGCCGCTCTAGAACTACATTTGAAGTACGTGAGCTTACATACTGACGTTATAGACCGCACTGTACTCCATGATGAGACCCTGAATATCTTGCTGGCCGGGAGGGATACGGTTCGTAGTTTTGCCGACGTGATGATTGAGAATGTCTAATATATCGCTGTTCGTGGTAGACGATGACAACGTTGACGTTTGCCATCTACCTCTTGTCTTTGCATCCTGATGTTTTCAAGCGACTTCGGAAGGAGGTGTTGGATCAGGTTGGTCCTTCGCGAATGCCAACTTTTGATGATGTTCGTGATATGAAATATCTGCGGGCTGTGTTAAACGGTGTGTTTATCCGAGCATGGAGTTATTTCTGGGACTAATTGAGATTTCAGAGACCTTGAGACTATATCCTGCTGTGTAAGCTGTTCGTCAGCTCCATGTTGTTAAACCTCATTGATGATGTATGTTGTAGTCCCTGGAATGTCCGGTATGTTTCCTCATGTCTTCTTTCGCAACATCGGACTATGGTTGATCCTCGCTGTCATTCAGAACAGCAGTGGATGACACAACTGTTCCCAACCCTGATCCTGCCGGTAAACCCATATTTGTGCCGAAGGGGACGTCGTGAGTCACAACCTAGACAGTCACAAATGGAAAACAACCAATATCTTACCTCCAGACTGGCATATTCTGTATTCGTTATGCACCGCCGCAAAGAATACTGGGGACCAGACGGCAAGTGCAAACGCGTGGGCCAGGTTGATGACACTAATCATACGTCTACAGCTGAGGAGTTTGACCCCGACCGCTTCCTCGACTACCGCGTCAAGAAATATCTCGTCCCGAATCCGTGGATTTTCCTGCCGTTCAATGGCGGGCCGCGCATTTGCCTCGGCCAGCAGGTCAATGCCTCACCGATACATCCTGTGGGGGTAACACTGATTATCTCACCTTGACATTCATAGTTCGCGTACAATGAGATGTCATTCTTCCTCATCCGACTTCTGCAGAACTTTTCGTCGGTGGAACTCGACTTGTCCGCGCAGCCACCGGATTCCCGCCCACCCGCGCGGTGGGCCCAGGGCGAGGGCCGCATGGTTGCTGAGAAGATCCACCCGAAGGTATATGTCACCATGTTTACCAAGGTATGCCGGAGTAGATAGCATTACGTATGTCTCAAGGCTGACATGGTTGTCGTTGACAAGGGTGGCTTGTGGGTGAAGATGACCGAGGCCGAGGCTACGGACTGAATCACAGGTCGCCCGGGCTACCTCAGCACATCGTCTGAAGATGACATGATCATGGCGATGTTCCAACCAAGATCGTTTCTAACATGTGTTATCCTTCCAAGTATAATCCGTCACAAATGTATCATCCATAAAATACTTCATGAATGTAGCATCCATCTAGCATAATCGTACACGACATCGCAATGCATCAAGCTGCCTTTCCGGAGTCCTCCTTCAAGCTTACAATACGATTGAGTACAATATAATCACCGTCCTTCCGACTTGGTTCTGCTCCATCCGCCTCGTCCAAACAAGCCAGCCTGGCATCCTTGTCCACGGTGAAGTACGCCACGCGCAAGCCTTGGAAGCGAATGCATTCCTTCCCAACCAACTGCTCGCTCGTAGCTTTCGGCGTGTCATCGTCCACAGCCGACGATCCAGCAGCATCCGCAGTGGCTTCCAGCGCCTTGCGAGTGCGCGCCTCGCTCTCCTTGCGTGCCTCAACATACGCGCGCTTCGCCAGCGACCAAAAGCCCAGCTCTACCATCGCCCCCGACACGACCTCCAGGTTGTCCGGGTTGATGTCCGCAAGGAAGTCGGGCTGCGCGGCAGCGGGGTTCTCGCTCTTGAACAGTGGATAGAAGACGCGCGTCTCATCGACGTGCACCGGGCTCCCCGAAGGCGCGTGCTGCGCGACCCACTGGATGAACGCCTTGGGCTTCTTCGCGTCCATCTCCACGCGACAGATGAGCTCGATCGGCCTCCCCGTCGTCGGATCTGTCTTGTACGACGTGCAGGTGATGGGATGCGGCGCCTGGAAGAGCCCAACGGTCTTTCCTAGCGCGAGGCGGAAGTAGTCCGGCGAGTCGACCAGCCGGAAGTCGTCCTCGTCGATGTAGATCGTGCGCGTGAACGGCACCTTCGACGAGCCCAGGTCGGGAACCTTTGGGTGGAGCGGCTTCGTGAGCCAGAGGATGTAATCCTCGGCGAGATTCTCGATCGTCACTTTGAGCGGGCGGAGGACCATGAGCAGCCGCGGGGCGCTGCTCTCGAGGTACTGCCTGACCGTCTGCTCGAAGCGAGTGACCTGGATGTTCGACGCTGCAGTAGAGACGCCGAGCGAGCTGACAAACGAGAGGATGGCTCCTGGGGGGACTCCGCGCCGGCGAAGGGCGATGAGGGTGTAGAGGCGCGGATCGTCCCAGTCGCGTACGTACTTGTCCTCGACGAGTTTGCGAAGCTTCCGTTTGGACATGATGGTACCGGTGACGTTCAATCGTCCGTACTCGGACTGGCGGGGCTTGTATACCTCCAGGGCATCGCAGAGCCATTCATACGATTCACGCGATGCGATGAACTCGACCGTACACAGAGAGTGTCTGTACAGCCAATCAGCATAGACATTGGCATAACGGATAGCGTAACACTGAGAACGCACGATATGTTTTCGAAGCTATCGCACAGACAATGCGTGAAGTCGTATGTCGGATAAATTTTCCACTTGTCGTGAGTGCGATGATGAGGTGACAGGAGCACTCGGTATGCAACCAGATCCCACATCATGGTGTTCCCGGATTCAAGATCCTGCTTCATCCTGAGGATAGCATCACCGGGCTTGTAATGTCCATTCTTCATCTTCTCGAACTCTGCGATCGACTCCGAAATAGGTCGTGTGCGGTGGGCACATGCTTTCCGAGGACCTCGCTCCTCTCCACCCCTGTTGGCAAATATCTCATCGCCTGCGAAATGTGAGATTCGAAATGTCGTCAGTGAAAAGACGCACCCGTGCAATGACAGACATATGCCTTGTCCCTTCTGATTAATTCTAGCGCAAGCTCGTATAGTTTATCGAAATAATCACTCGAATATGTGATCTTCCAAGGTTCGAAGCCAAGCCATCTAATGGTCTCCAGGATGCTCTCGAAATATCTCCCTTCTTCCGCCTCTGGATTTGTGTCGTCGAAACGTAGATAACACTTGCCTCCATGATGTGCTGCGTACCCGAAGTTGATGAAGATAGCTTTCGAATGGCCGATATGCAAGAACCCATTCGGCTCGGGAGGGAATCGCGTGTATACGAGACCCTTGGTCGCGGCAAGGTGTTGTTCGCGAAGGCGAGGATCGATCTGCGGATTCTCGCCAGGCTTGTGGAGACGTCCTAAGAACCCTTCAGAGAAAACGGATTTCGATGAAGACGAAGCGGAGGCAGATGACTCGGCGGCCTTCGCGGCCTTTGGTGCTGTGTCTTTCTTTGATTCCTGCGAGGGCGATGACTACCAGGAGATCAACGTACATGTCTGATCATTCTCACCTTGGCTTTGGATTTCGCAGCCTCTTTAGGACCAAATCTTTCCGTGAAGACCCGTTCCACAGCGGTCTTGAGTTCTAGCGGGTTGGCCCAGCGAAGCTCTGTGCCCTTCAGGCCCCCAATTGTGGCACCGAGATTCTCCCAGCCAGATGTTGGATTGGAACTGACATATTCATTGACCTGTGTCGATAGTTGTTCAGGCGTAATGCTAAACCCTAGACTTGACGTTAATTGATGGAGACTGTCGTAAGAGTCTATTCAAAAACACATACCAACCCCACACTCGCTGCCAAACTCTGTATCGTTCAGCGGTACTGAGTGCGACTCAAGATACTTGCTCGCAGCTATCGTTCCGATTCGCCAACATCAGTTCCGACTGCTATACAACACGAGCCAAGTACATACCTGTAACTTGGTCTGTACTCTTCAATCTCTCATCAAGAATCGCATCGACAGCATAACTTCTTTCACCCGTTCCGAGTTTCCCGCTCTGCACGGCGAGACTAGAAAGCAGCACCGCCTGCTTCTCGCTGAGAGTCTTTGCGTGAGAGCGTGTGTCTCAATTATCTCCTTCAACGTCCCTGCACTCTTTGGATTTTTCGCGGCTTCGGCTGCCTTGGACTGGGTGAGCCCGATGGACTTGAAGAGCTGCACGAGATCCGCGGAAGCATCTGCGGGCTTCGACATCGTCTTGAAACTCGTCAGTTCGCCCTAGGATCTACAGAGGGTGCAAGATTGTGTAGTAGACTGGGCCTGGATTTGTACAATGTTGAGTTGTAGGGTCGAGTGACTCGGAACAGAACAATCGATGCAACAGACTCGAGCGGAGTCGCAGAAAGTAGATAAGATCATCTGAGCGGAGATCTCTGGCGCTTCCTTGTCCTCCGCCTACCAACCAAGTAGAGTCTGTGTTCAGTACCTAGTGCGACCTTCGTGCATGCCGTTGAACGCTGCGCAACATCCCAATTGCAATGCCTCCCCGAAGACGACCCAATTTACTCAGGACAACATCGACCAACAACTGCAGCAAATCCACCTCCTTGACCAATCCTCTTCCTCGGAAAATCTCGAACAACTCGGACCTATAATCAAGCAAATTCATACCAGCCGGCAGCATGAAACATATCTACGTACTGTCCAGGCTCTCATTGAATCTCGCGATGCCGAGATTGAGACAATATGCGGGGACAACTACCAAGAATTCATCAGCTCCGTGTCCACGCTGTTCTCCATCAAGTCATACACGACAAATCTACGAGAGACAATCACCACCCTGGATGCCAATGTCGACCAAGTCGGACGAGGGCTCGTGGAGAAAAAGAAAGCTCTGCTCCAGTCGAAGAAAACTGCTGCCAATCTGGACGAGGCAATCGACACTCTTCAGGCCTGTCTGCGCGTCTTGGATGTCGTGAACCGGGTCGGAGAGATGATCAAGGAGGGAAAGTACTGGAGTGCGTTGAGGGTCCGTTGTTTTCACTACCTGTACGGCTCGTTGGCTGTGTTGAATGCTATCATCATCCTCTAGTCCTTGGAAGACATTGAGAGCATGCCACCCACGTCTCTATCACAGACACCACTTTTCCAACATTTACTCTCTTCCTTGCCCTCCTTGCGAGGCCAGATCAAGGATGCGGTCACCGCATCCATGAAGCAGTGGCTCCTTGACATCAGAAACATCAGCGCTCAAGTTGGGCAGGTCGCATTGGACGCTATGGAGCTACGCACGCGACGATGGAGAAGCAGGAGGGAGAAGGACCCCATGCTCAAGCTCAGTCGCGTAGGCAGCGCAGTGGAGGTTGCCACCAATGAGAAGACCGAATGTATGCCAGCCCCGTTATTAATCGAAGTATGACTCTGATCATTGAGCCCAGACAATGTCCTGGACAATGACCAGCTACGCGTCGATTTCAAGCCGTTATATGAATGTATCCACATATATAGTGCACTCGATTCCCTCGACGAGATCCGGCGATCCTACCAGGCAGACCGAAAGGTAAGAACAGGCAGTTGCATAATGTGGATGCAATTTGATGTCTTCGCACAGGCCCAATCGGACCTCATCCTGCCAGAGCCACTTCCTTTCTCGTCTCTCGCTTCGGTGATCCAGGAAATAGTTGGTTTCTTCATCATCGAGAATCATGTTCTAAACACAACAGGGAGCTTCCGATCTGAACGCGAAGTCGAAGATCTGTGGGACGCGCTCGTCAAGCGCGTCGGCAACGCAGTCGAGAACACCCTCACGAATGTGGTAGATCCAGACGCATACCTGAAGGTCAAGGAGGGTCTTCTCGCTTTTGTCATGACGCTTGAAGTACGTCTCTGTGGCTTGATGCTGCACAGCCAGCGGTTGATCAAATACAGGCCTTTTCCTATTCGACGAATGACCTTCATTCGTACATCCTAGTCTTGTTCGAGAAGTATGTCTCTATACTCGAGAGAAAGTTCGGCAAGCGCTTCGAAACCGTAAGCAATATCTTTCATAACACACTCACGTATACTCAATATGGATCAGATTGTGTCACAAGATGATTGTCTGCCGATGTATGTAGAGAAAGCTAGCGAGAGAGACAGTGTATTGGACACAGTATGGCTCAGCAGAGACGAACGGGATACCTTGGCCAAGTAAGCAGTCTTGACAGTCTTCTCAGGGAAGTTGACACGACCGATTGTTGCCACTAGGAGTGCTTTGCCTCTCAGTCTACCGTGGTCCCAGAGTTTCTATCTCTGTTGTCAGGATGCAAGTGTACCAGATCCCCACGACTCACCGAAGTTCTCATCGTGCTCGCTCTCCCTCAGATCCGCAATTTCGTGCAAAACTTCTATCAGTTCATCGAGGGTGTCTCACAGCACCATCGCAACATCGATGATCTGCTGAGCAAAGTACGTATCCATCGGACCGCCGGCTCTTGTAGTTCCTGACCTAACACGCAGTCGTTGGACAACATCCTATCAACATACATCAGCGAGAGTATCACCAAGCGCGCCCAAGGCACCTCGAATCTCTCGCAGATCGCGCAGATCATAACCAACCTGGAACATTTCGAAGTTGCCTGTGCGGAACTCGAGCGTTCCCTGACGAACATCCGGTGAGCCGGCCTCCGTCGTCCGATCTCAGCAGTACTGACAGGGACCTTGTTTACGTGCGCAGCTCGTCCCAGAGGGGCGGGACCATCCGCGTGAAAGCTGCAGCCGCCTTCTCCGCGACGCTCTCGCGCGCGCTGACCCGTGTGACGGCATCGATCACGTCGAAGCTGGATGACTTCTTCGAGCTCGCCGAATACGACTGGACGCCCGCGACGCGCGACAGCTCGCCGAGCATGTACCTCTACGAGCTGGTCAACTGGCTCACCACCGTGGTGGACTCGCTCGTCGTCAAGGACGCGTACAAGCAGGAGGCATATCGCGGCGCGGTGGACTACATTGCGAACTGCCTCATGGTAAGACGGTCGCCTCTCGGTCTAGCGCCGTGATGATGACCGGGCGCACAGGACTTCTTGGTGGGTCGGAACGTGCCCATGATCAACGAGAATGGCGTGGCGAATATCGTGCTGGATCTCGATTTCCTCGAGGACGAATTCAAGCGGAATGGGCAAACCCATCTGAATACTTCGTTTGTCGAGCTGCGCTCCGTGAGTCTCAGCACTTCGGGTTGCTCCGCGCATTTGACATATGCACATGCCAGATGACATCCATCGTCATGAACGACCGAGTCCAAGACTATCTCGTCCCTGCAATACGACAATCGTCGTATGCAGCTGTAAGAGCAAAGCGTCTACAAGCCCTCTTGGAGAAGTTGGCTAGATACGGTGCCGAGTGCCGCGACCCTCCCTCCAGGGAGAGGGGAGAGAGACGTAGAAAGGAAGCAGATGCTGTTGGCCGACTATTTCCCGGCGAGAATCGTTGACATCCTACACCATCATGTCGATGTCGACAGCAGGTTCTCTCGCGCAGCTTCCTATTACCCGAAACCCTACCGGATTCTCTAAGTAGAGTATTTTGGATGGCCCTCTGCAGCTGGGCGGGTTCGTAGGAAGGAACAGAAGGGAAAAGCGAGGAGCTCCGAGATATGTATGTCACAAGAACACAGAAAAAATCGGGACTTAAACGGACACTAAAGACTACGTGACAATGAAGCTGAGGCAAGGCGGGAGACCTCTTCGATATCGTAAAGGATCGTGACACGTGTAGCAACAGCGCTTAGAAGGACCCAGAAACGATGAAGAAAGAACCCATTACACCCGCCGCTTGATGTTTGCGCTCAGCCACTCCAGACCTTCGTACAGACCATCCCCGCTGGTCGCACACGCCGCCTAGGGAGCCGAGTGAGCGCCGAAAATTGAGAATGTCAGAGCACGAAACACACCTGAATGAACCACGTCCTCTGCCTGAGGCCATGAAGACCGAGCTTGTCAGTGATCTCTGCAGCGTTCATGGCGTTGGGCAGATCCTGCTTGTTGGCGAAGACAAGGAGGAGAGCATCACGGAGTTCGTCTTCGTTGAGCATCCGCTGCAGCTCCTCGCGTGCCTCCGAGACACGTTCCCGATCGTTGGAGTCAACCACGAAGATGATGCCTTGAGTGTTTTGGAAGTCTGTGCCAAGTGAGATGATCAGAAACGCAGCATAATATAGCATATGGAATCATGTACAATGCCTCCATAGAGGACGGATCTTGTCCTGGCCTCCGACATCCCACACGGTGAATGAGATATTCTTGTATTCCACAGTCTCGACGTTAAAACCTGGATGTGTATGGCGTCAGATCTTGACCGAATCGAACATTTGCGGCACTGACCAATTGTAGGAATCGTGGTGACGATCTCGCCCAGCTTCAGCTTGTACAAGATGGTCGTTTTACCCGCAGCGTCCAGTCCGACCTGGGCGACAGCTTTGTCAAATATGCACAAGAGGGTGGTTTTTGCTTTGGACAAACCATCAATATACCTGGAGAAAACGAATAAGTGGGCGTCAGAAGGTGCCAGCTACGTCCCGCATCGATACACAGCACTTACGCATCTCCTTCTTGCCAAAGAGGCCGGAAAGAAGGCGAGACACTGAGAGACCCATGGCTACCGATGGACGGAGGGAGTAAGGACAGGGACACGGATTGTTTGGTGGTAGAAGGAGTTACGAAGGAGGTTTTGAAGCTCGCGTTGGAAGGAGTTGCGTGTAAGCGTTTCAAGCTCCGAACGTGGCGCTGTTGTTTGCGTTTGTCGCCTGTCCGCATCCCCCCGCCTCCCCTTTTATCGAAAGCGCGCCCTCTCTAGAGTGGGCCCGGTGGTCTCCCCCAGACACGTATCGCGACGTGGGTATGTCGACTTGCTTGATTCAGCGGCTTGAACACAAGTACCATTCCTCACACTGACACGAGGCGACACGTCGCCCGTACAACTATACTACCATTTACGTGTTCAAGAGTTACCCTCGCTTACATATCTCATTGTCAACGTTGTATGGCACTGCAATTGCAATGCTGTAGGCCATCGGAATTGGCGGTTCTGCTGCTCAGTGCATGCGTTGTCCATCCCAATGAGGGTACCTTGAGATCTTCGCCTGGCACGAGGACCACCGGGAAAGCTCCTTTGAGATCCAGGCAGTGGTGGGCCCGCAAAATGACGTCTCTGTCCGCCATATAAGATGCTCGAACGGCCTGAGGTAGGCTGCAAGCTAATAGAGGGGGCCAAAGGTGAGGTCCCCCGTGGGAACGCTGAGTTTCATTCGGCGCGGCGGCACGTCATGTGCTCAACGCGACGAGACGCAGGACGCGCTGAGACGCGACGGCCGCTCCCTCTCAAGCATGCTCTGCTGACGTCTCTGCTGTGCCCGCTACGAAACTCCTCCATACGTTATTCTCGTATATATATGATATTTATTCTCTCATGGCGGACCCTCCTGTCGGCTCACGAGAATGGCTGCGCGACCTGATACATCAAAAATGCGGCTTCATTCCGCGCGAATACCAGCTCACTCATGGGCTAGATCTCATTGCCGGCAAAGACTTGTTCCTTGTAATCGCACCCGGGATGGGCAAGACAACCGTTTTCCATGCTCCACTTCTCGCTGCCCAGGCTCGCGGCGAACAAGGCATATGTATCATTATTGTGCCCACGAAACTTCTCGGCGAACAGCAGGTAACGGTCCCCCGCATGTCAGAATCTAATGTATGTTTCTCAATATTAGCAGGAAGGAGTTGCGAAAAAGTGCGGGCTGCGCGCGCTTGCTATCAATGAAGACACGGTCCGCAAAGCCCACTATGCGGAACCAAAGCCCCGGAATCTCTTCGACGAGCTCTCTACTGGTGGTGACATACGCATAGGCATCATGAGCCCACAGATGCTCCAAAGCTATGGCATGCAGAAGCTGCTTTCTAATACACAAGCCAAGGCGCATATACGCTGGTTCTTCATCGACGAGGGGCATCTAGTCAGGGAGAAGACTGGCCCGTGGCGCCTTGCCTATCAGCCCATTCAATATATGCGGTCACGTCTGCTGTCTTCGGCTACCTGGGCGACAATCACTGGAACTGCAACGCCTTCTGGTACCCTTGAGATAGCTCATGATCTCGGGTTTCGTTCTGGACTCTACGTTAACGCTCGCTACTCTGTCGACCGTCCAAACCTCAAGATCATCCCTCGTTTCTTGGAGCATTCAGTCTCTGGCTATGTCTTCCTTGATCTCAGCTTTCTCATTCCCTTTGACTTGTCCGCGGGAGCTCAAATACCAACTACAATCGTCTTCTGCGAGACAATCGAGTTCGGCTGGAAGGTTATGAATTTCCTCGATCAGCTCCTCCCTGCATCCATTCCACACCGCAAACGTATCATTCAGCTCTACAATGCGATCATGCCCGTTGACTATCGACACCAATTTATGTCTGACCTCAGTGACGGCTCGGTACTCCGCATCGGGGTGTGTACTGACACCTGCACGTATGGGCTTGATGTCCCCAATGTGCAGCGAGTTGTCCTCTTCGGTGTTGCCCCCTCAATGAATATTCTCAAGCAACGCATGCATCGTGCAGGCCGCGATGGCGCCCCCGCAGTGGTGTATACCTTTGCTCCCACCTGGGTCCGGGAGGTTTCTTCAGACAGGAGTGGAGGGAAGCAGGCGAAGCTGGATGCAGTGCGGAGAGAGGCGTTATCTCCCGTGATACGCCAGTGGTACAACCCGACACTGCAGCTCTGCCCACGTCATGCAGACCTTGTGGACAACGAAGAACCGTTTGTGCAGCCTGCGCAGTGCTGTAGTGTTCACAATCCCGAGCCGCAGCAAAGCGCCGACCTCTCGTTGGTCACAAAGTGGAAGGATCGTCTTGAGGAAGAATCTCGTACTGCCGAATCGGCTAGCAAGCCCGCCATGCCACGCTCCGACGGGACGTACCATGTGCTCAAAAAATCGATGAAGACATCTCTTACACGCATGCTGGAGCAGTGGCGCGGCAGAATGTGGATCTCCATTCGCGATGTTAGAAGATTGGATCTACCTTCTCAATGCTTCCTGCCGAACTACCTCATCTCCTTGCTTGTCGACAAAGCCCATTTGTGTACATCCCTCGAGCTTCTCCGTCGACTGCTGCCCCCCAGCATCTGGAAGTATTCTGATCAGTACTCGGCAAAACTCTTCGATATTATGAAGGAGATCTTGCAAGGCTTCCAGGAGATTCTCCATGCCCAGTATCTTGCAGAACAGCAGAACGAAATCGAAGCCGCGGCTGTCAAACTGGAGGAGGAAATAGAGGAGGTGGAGTCGGGCGAGATTGCGGAGGTCAAGGCGGGTGTCTCAGCAACACGAGTACGGCTTCTCGTGCGCCAACCCGTGGAAACAGACAGTTCGTCTGACAAGGGAAAACGCGTGCTCGAAACGAGCAACTCAAGGCCATCGAAGCGGCAGCGGAGAGATGTGGGAGCGGACAATAAAGAAAACAATACTCATGCATAACTCGGACTCGCCAATTCTGTATTAGTTACATATCGTCTGTAGCCGTAACAAATTCTGCCAGCATTGCAATACCATCTCGCATGACAATTGGATTTGCGACAGCCTTCTCCGCAAGAGCATCGTTCTCCACGGACGACGAATCAGGTCCACGATCGTCATGTATGTCGGCTCTGTCATGTAATGTCCGCGTGAGAAACGTGGCAAGCTGTCCACCTGCGAGCTTGTCATGGCCTAGCGAAAACTCGTTGACAATGTGATACGGTTGTTGGCGTCCTCGACGATATCGGAGAATATGATGGGAGTGGTAATGAAAGCCAAGAGCGTTGAGATCGGCGATGATGCTAGCGTTCGTATGGCGCCCGCTCCTTTTACCAATTCCGAATAACTCCGTCAGGCGATCACGCAGTGTATTGAACCCACGGAGATTCAGACTGACAGCTTCCTTCAGGAACTTGGAGTCGAAGTCGAGGCTCTTCGAGTTGAAGAGTCTTTTGATCCAGAAGTTGAAATGCTCTTGAAGCAGATCGAGTTCGTGCCAATGCCCAGGCACGCCGGATGGATTCACGAGATAGTTGTTTAGTAATGCTGTTCGTAGGTCGGGTGGAAATTCCTTCAGCAAGTTGCACGCCATTTCGAGCAGCTCGTTGCCGTAGTTTGTAGAGCCGGCCCCCCAGAACGAAAAGCGCAATAGCTGTATTATAGCAATTTTAGATGGGATCCTCTAATGAGGATAACACGCAACGCACCTTGATCACTTCCAACGTACGGCCAATATCACCCTCGGCAACCGATTCGCAGAACTCGCGATACCAAAATGTTGTCCGCATGAAGACAACAGTGTTCGCAAGAACGGCATCCCCCAAGCCACCGGTGTCGGCAGATTGAGGATCTACCTCTGGCGCGACGGTAGGCTCAGAACCATAGAAACTGGCGTCACGCGGTGTGTTGCCGAGTGCATCATCGTGGGAGGTAGTCGACATGTACCGCTCATAGCACTTGCTTGCGAGATCATTCAAGGTCTCGAACGAACAGTTGCCGAGTGGACCGTCCTTCTCGAAATATTTTTGCAGAGCGTCGGTAAGTTTCATATGGGCAGGATATGAGACTTTAGATTGTTCTTCGCAAAGCAAGCTAGATATAGATTAGGTCATGCAATCCAGACACAACCGTTAGACGTACCGACCACTCTGAAGTATCAATGCATCTAAGCGATCCTCTAGGATGTGATGCGCGGGATAGAAATCACATTTGACGTGGTTGAACTTCTCGCGCTGGAGTAGTTGGATGTCGTGGCGGAGCCCGAAAACACCCTTGCCGGATTCTGTACTCCACTGCAAGCGAAAGATGGCCTTCTGCCAGGCCCACTTCATATGCCACAGTTGGATGATCGGCACAACCCAGTCGTGACGTGTGAAAGGGGTATGGGTCTTCAAAGTGTATCGTTTGAGTTTTCGGAGACGGTCAACACTCAGCTGATCGCCACAAAGGAATACGAGGGACCTCTCGAGCCACTGCGGTATTACGTGTAGTTGATCGACCACAATGTCGGTGAGGACTTCCCCAGTTCCAGCAGTGCTGGACTCATCGATATTTGAACAGCGGAGAGTCTCGAGCTCGGTTTTGCGAAGGCGGAGGGGATGCTTCGCATGCATCGTAGTGAACAGCTTTTGGGTGGCAGCGTGATGCTTCGCGAGCGCGGGGATATATTTGATCCAGGTGCGCAGCACCGTAGCAACACCAATGCCATGGATATGGCACCAATCAATGTCTTCGAGCAGCTCGTCGACCGTGAGTCCGGCGCGGACCTGCTTCGAAACGTTTTCGAGCAGTTGCTCTGCACGCATCGCACCTGGTGGCACATCCTCTAAACGGATCAGTGTCGCCGCAGTGCCGCTTTGAACATGATCGGTATCGCCAAGCGTCTTGCGCCACACGCGCCGCATATGATTAATGTTGTCGAATAGCACCGCAAAAGTAGGGGGGTCATCTGCGAGAGTGCTTCCCCAGAGGCGTAGGCGGCGGCCGGAGTCGGCCGCAAGCAAGGACAACTTGCGAAGAACAGTGCTGTATGCTATGGAGATACCAAGCCGGCTAAGAATGCGATACAAGCTTTGGTGGGAATGATTCATGAAGAGAAAGATGCCGATGAGAGTCGGAAATATTGTTGCGAAGCGGTAGCGGAAACTCAGGAGCACCAAGATAGTACACGTAACCGCCTGTTGATCTTTCGTTCAGTAATGTCAGTTTAGAATTAGAGTATTAGCCTACCAGCCAGGGGTCACGCCGCATTTTGAAGACTATGTTGTTGTTGTCGTCGCTAGACTCTTCAGCGATGTCACTGGCATCTGTGGCCTCTTCCGAGTCGCTATCCTGAGGACGCTGCCGAGTGCTGGCCGAGCGCTCAAGTCGTGTGCGCGCAGTATTGTTGACTGCTGCGGTGGTCATGACTGCAAAAAGCGCCGGAGCAGCGGCGGCGATCTGCTCCTGCTTCTCCGCGAGGCTGAAGGACAATAAATCGTCCCACGCGATCTCATCCAGGGAAATCAACCCCAAGGATGGCTCGCGCAGTTTGTCTGCCTCGCGATCGACCTGTTTGAGGACCTTTCCCAAGGCCCAATCCAGCAGAGCGTTGCGGCAGCTCGGTGGTTTATCTACGTCCGGGTTGGGCGCCAGACGAAGCGAGGGAGCGCGAGCATGTCGAGGAAGTGAAGGAAATGTGGGGGGTTCGGCGAAGTAATTGAGATATGTCTGTGATCGCTTGTGGGTCCAGAAGAGCTCGATAATATCAACCGGGCGAGTTCCAGCTTTGCTCTTGCCTTGCAAAAACGCAGTGACAGTTTGGACAAGGGACTGATGCGAAGTGTAGCCATTCGCGAACAAAGCGGCGAGGAATTCACCTAGCGTCGTGAAGCCAGCGCGCCGTATGGCACGGACGACAACGAGGACGCGATCCTCCTGCGAAATGCCTGTATGCCATTGTGCGGCACGGCGAGACGTTAGGTGCGGGAGAGTGATGTCGGCAAACAGTCCCGATGCAAACACGCGCTCGATATTGGTTAGACCCTCCGGGACCGGAGATGGCTGAGGCGCAGACGCGGGAGTGGCGGGAGTGGCGAAGGCATAGTAGCCACCGAACGGAGGAGAGTAACCCGCGTTAAGCGAGTATGAGCGCTGCAGGTGCGGAAACGGCTGGCCTGCATGCCCACTACTTCCCGGTTGGCCCGAGCCTGAAGAGCCGGATTGCGATGAGAAAGGGGAGCCCAGCTGCAATGGAGTGGAAGAATAGGCTTGCGGGCCCGAGAGTCGATGTGTGAGTGACGAGGTCGGCGACGGATATATCGAGCGGGACACTTCAGGGGCTTGTGGACGTTGCTGAGGTCCTGCGCCGTCCGATTCGGTAGACATTTCGGTAGAGCCAACGGTGGCAAACGACGAGCGCGATGGTGCTTGAAGTACGGTGCTGGTGCGCGCTGAGTGCTTACACGCGACTTGACGCGACAACGAGCTGTCGTATTCTAACTCCGACGTTCCCACGGGGGACCTCACCTTTGGCCCCCTCTATATGGTCTCAGCCTCTATATAGAACGACTGTCTTCTATACGAGGCTGATTCATGAGCCTAGGCCTGAGGCACAAGAACGGATCATCATGCACATAACTGGTGCTCGATTGGAGCTAGAATTCTCGCCAACTGAAGGACTCAGGAGCCAAGGCCCGTGGCAGGTTGTGCTGACGGAGACGGTATTTTCTGGCCAGCGACTGCAATTGAGATATCTAGCAATCGAAATCTTAACACTTAATGAACATTCCACACACCCTTGTACGTTTGCGGCGGCGGGATCGGTCAAAAGTGGCGGGGGGTTGGGATAGTGCGCACTGCGATGTAAAAGCTCTCAGGAACATGGATCTCGCGACCAATGTGCACTTGCATCATGATAATTGCGTGCCAAACGTTCAAGAAATGTGTATGTTGCAGCAACAAAATGAACATAGAAACTTTTCCTAATCAGGTGTAACATACGCATCACATGATTCTTCCCGATAGATCTTTACGGTGCTGTTGAGACCGAGTGCAAGTGAACCAGGTACTTACTGCCCCATGGCCGCCAGGCCTCGATAATACTCTTCTCTTCAACACTCGACACCACGAAGGAAGGACTTAGCTCAGGCTCCCTACTATGATCACCTTCACCCCACTCTCCGGCGCTGCTGGCTCTTCCCGTACTGTTCCGCTCGCGTATATTCTGCAGGTCGACGATGTCCGCATTCTGCTGGACTGCGGTTCTCCAGATTGGTGTCCGGAATCATCAGGAACGAATCAAGACTCTTTGTGGCCATGGGACAAGTACTGCGAGGCGTTGAAAGAGTGAGTCCCACCGTGGATCAAGTCGCTTCGGCATTCGTTTCATATGTGCACCGTCACGAACTGCAGAAAGTAGAAAGTGGCGAAGTCGGTACGCAAGTTATTTGGTGTGACTTTGACGCGGTACTGTCTTCCATACATCTCCACCCAAATACCTTGTATGCGGCGTCCAGCTCAGGCTTGTGGTACGAAATGCGACGGTGTATAAAGGAAGGTTCGCTGTGTGTGGTGTGCAATGTATGAAAATCGGAATATTTGGTCATATCTCCCACAGTTCTGTCTCAGTCTGCCTCGTTCTTTCTGAGGACACGCTATTTCGTTGAATATTTGTGCTAATCCAGGCATTCAGGTATGCACCCACCGTCGACCTCGTCTTGCTCTCCCATGGCGATCTCGCGCACTCCGGACTCTATGCCTATGCTCACACACATTGGAATCTCACTGCGCCCGCATACACCACTCTTCCTGTCCAAGCCATGGCTCGTATTGCCGCCACTGAGGACGCCGAAGGCATCCGGGACGAGCAGGATGTTGGAGACAAAAACGTGAAACCACCAAGCCCTGCTCCTGAGGGCTATGACTACTCATCTTCCACACCATCCTCTCCCACACCCAAGTCACAACCACGGACAGGCAAATACGTACCAACTGTGCAAGAAGTGCACGAGGCGTTCGACTCTGTCAATGTACTGCGTTACACTCAGCCTTGCCATCTTCAAGGTAATATGTCTCTATTCACATCGTAATAGATCCTGATCCATGATGCGATAGGCAAGTGCCAAGGGTTGACCATAATCCCCTTCAATGCGGGCCACACGCTCGGCGGCACCATCTGGAAAATACGTTCCCCTACTGCCGGTACAATACTATATGCCGTCGACATGAACCACATGCGCGAGCACCACTTGGACGGGACTGTCCTCGTGCGGGGGGCATCCGCTGGCGGTGGGGTGTTCGAGAGTCTCGCCCGTCCTGATCTGCTCATCACTGACGCGGAGCGCGCCAATGTGATCACCGCGCGACGGAAGGACAGGATCGCGGCTTTACTCGGTATGTCCCACCATCTGGTGGCCCAGTGGCCCAGTCCTAACATGTCTCTACCGCAGACTGTGTTACCGCGACACTCACCTCCCGCAACTCCCTCCTTATGCCGTGCGACTCGAGCACACGCGTGCTTGAGCTCCTTGTGCTCCTCGACCAGCACTGGAATTACTCGAGGCTCAAGTACCCGATATGCCTGCTGTCGCGCACAGGGCGCGAGATGCTCACGTTCGTGCGCAGCATGATGGAGTGGCTCGGTGGGACGATCAGCAAGGAGGACGTCGGGGAGGAGGGACCGGCAACGCGGGAAGAGGAGGCAAGCGGAGGAGGGCAGATGACGACGCAGACGAGGATGCCCTCGGCGCTTTCGCTCTCCGGTTTCGGTGCGTTCCAATGGCTCCATCCTCCTCTGCCCGCTGAGTGCAACACCAGGCATCTCGAGTTCTTCCCGAATCCCCAAGCGCTTCTCCACACCTACTCGTCGAAAGACCCCAAGCTGATCCTCGCTGTGCCTGCATCCCTCTCGCATGGACCGTCGCGCGCGCTGTTTTCGCAATTCGCAGAGACGCCGGACAACGTCGTCCTGCTGACAGGGCGTAGCGAAGAGGGCACACTTGGCCGGGTCCTGTTTGATCGGTGGAACGATGCGCAGCGGGACGACACCAAGTGGGACCGTGGCAAGATCGGGAGCAACGTCATGATGGACGGCTCGATTCGTCTTACAGTGACTACATATTTTCTGCTACCGGCGCGCGTGCTCACGACATATGCAGATGAACGCCAAGGTACCGCTGCAAGGGGCAGAGCTCGAGGCTTTCTCCAGAAGGAGCGTGCCGTGAAGGAGAAGGAGGCCGCGCAGAAGGCCGCGATGGCACGCACCCAGCGCATCCTCGAGGCGGACGAGGGCGAAGACGAGAGCGAGTCTGACTCCGATGCCGACTCGGACGAGGAAAACGAGTGGAGCGCACCCTCGGGAGGAGCTCATGGACACGAAGGAGGACGCGGGCTCCCAAAACGGACTTGAGTCCCGTACAAAACGCAAGGGTACTAAAAGCGGCGCTGCAGATGCGACGGACTGGGGGCTTGGACTGGACGCGGACGAAGCACAGGCCAGGACCCTCTCCTTCGACATCTACCTGAAGGGTAATGTCTCTCGTACGACGTCGTTCTTCAAGAGCGAGGGTCAGACGCAGCGCTTCGAATGTTCCCTTACGTCGAGAAGAAGCGGCGAATGGACGACTATGGAGAGATTCTTGACGTAGGAATGTGGCTGCGCAAGGGGAGGTCCTTGAGGAAGATGCGGAGAGCGAAGAGGTGAAGCAGCTGAAGAAAAAGACCGAGGAAGAGGCCAAGGTCTGTGTCTCGTACACCTCCAGCCTTTGCTGGTCTAATACCGATGCGTCCAGAAAGTCCCCGTTGAACCTCCATCCAAGTACGTGACCACAGAGGTAGAGGTCCAGCTGGCTTGTCGCTTGCTATACGTGGACCTGGAAGGTCTCAACGATGGGCGTGCAGTCAAAACTATTGTACCCCAAGTCAATCCTCGCAAAATGGTGTGTATGTTGCTTGCAATTGTTGGAGCATTTGAGTTGACTGAATACTGCCGCAGATCATCGTGCACGCTCCTGCTGATGCTAAGGATTCTCTCATGGAGAGCTGCGCGAACATACGCGCGATGACGCGAGACATCTTTGCCCCGCCCAATGCGAGGGCATACAGATTGGACAGCATACAAACAGCTTCTCGATATCGCTCAGTGACGAACTGCTTGACTCGATCAAGATGTCTCAAGTATGTGAATTCCTCACAACGTTTCAATGTGTCGTTGCTCATTAAGTGGCTCTACAGTTCGAGGACAACGAAGTCGGCTACGTGACGGGCCGCATCGCAAGTCTGGCAAGCTCCACCATCCCAGTGCTCGAACCGGTGTCAGCAGTGTCCCCAACCACTGCAAGCGTCCGGAAGGCCGCGCGTGGCCGGATGCTCGGGTCGCGCCCTGCAATCACGTTGCCCCAATCCACAATGATCGGCGAGCTGAAGCTCACTGCACTGAAGACACGCCTAGCGGCCGTCGGCGTACAAGCGGAACTCATCGTGAGGGTGTGCTGATCTGTGGTGCTGCAGCAAAAGGGCAGCTCCGCGGACGCGCTCGAAGACTCCGTAACGGTGAAGAAGACAACGCGGGCCGGGTCGAACTGGAAGGGTCCCTGTCCAATTTACTATGTTGTCCGCAGAGAGATATACAATCTGCACGCTCTTGTCGCTGCGTAACTTATTGTTCTGCACCTTTCGTTCTGGGCTCTTGTCGTGTAGCGAGTAATGTATGATGCGATATATCCATGGCCGACAATGCTGAGATTTTCGCCGCGCTCTATGATCTTTTCACACGGATGGTGCGCGCTCTCCCTACAGTCACTCGCGAAGGCAATCATTCCGAGGTCGTCGATGTTACAGCAAAGGGCTACTCTGCTGAATAATAATATCAGTCTGGGTGCTGAAAGAGGCGGAGCACGAGATGCATAGAAGGACTGACATTATACAGCTACATGTCTTCAATTAACGCCATTTTCGGCGAACTAGTCGGGGCCGCCGCGCAGGTTCAGCTCCCTATCCTCGACAGACCAGTCGGGGCCGCTACGCAGGTTCAGCTCCCTGTCCTCGACGGACCAGTCGGGACCGCCACGTGAGTTTAGTTCATTCGGCGTGGTCTGTAGATGATTCGAATATTCAGCTCGATCCCAATGCACATTCTATTACAATCAGCACGACACACCTCCGCCTCGACGGCGCGTTGGATTTTCTCGATGTGGGTGGGAGTGGGTTGCCGAGTACAGCCGCGACGAAGACGAAGTAACGACAATGCGGAGGAGCATCTGTTGGCTGGTTCTGATGTGCGAGCCAAGTATTGTGCGAAGTGTGAGATGAAGTGAGGGGCAAAGACGCACTTGACTTTTATATTTATGGAGGGTGTCATATATTCCTCGGACTTCATATACTCCTCGGACTTGGATCCGGATATTGTGATACTTCTTCGCACCTTGTCTGGAGTATCAACCACAGTGCTGCACATGCGTTGGATAAAGACCCTGTCAATGGTATCATCTCCTGATACATCAAGACACTCGAACGGCAGACGGTGTTGTCGGCCGACCGTCCACTCGCAGTCGATAATTCCACGGATGGATGCATGTAAATGTTTTCAGTTATATGCACTACATGCTACAGGCTAGACTCACGATGAAATTAATCAATCTTGCATAAGTCTCCTCAGGAAGGTAGTACTCGCTGTGGAATCGTTTAGTCCATGCGATGCCAACATCAGTTTCAAGACGGCTCCGAGAAATGAATGAAGAGAATTTAAACAGGAGTAGGGTCCGTGGAGATCACAATGAGCGGCGGGTACAGATCTACCAGCGTTTCGAGTACCCTCGTGAGTCGTGAAACAATAAAATCACCCCCTCCTCCAAATCCACTAGGCCAGGTGCGGCGGTGCACCGAGGACCGAGGTGGACCATCGAGACGAGTCCGGAGCATCGGAGCCGGTGATCTCGCGTGGATCTTGAGCGCACACAGCTGATCGCCCATCTCAGATCCGTGCTCTGCTGGCAGCTGGCGTTGTCGCCACAACCCTGCTGAAATTGAGCGCTGAGCGCTGGGCCGCTGGACGGAAATACAACGTCTGCATGTTTCACCACGTCCAGCTCGGGTCACATCATGCCAGTGCCTATTTCTAATTCATCCCTCGGCCTCCTTCAACTTACAAAGGTATCCTCGGCCTGTCCTGACTTCTTCCGAGCCCATGTCCGAGGCAGGAGAAGCGCGGCGTCGTCATTGCTCCGTTCCTAGACACGCCATGATCTTTGCTTGCTCTGCTTCTCGTCCAAGGTTACTAACGGTTTGACCCTGCATATAAAACACTCGCTGCTGTTGGCAATATCAGTCCTCGATCGCCCACATTCCACCTCTCACCCCAGAATAAACTTTTTTACGTGGCTCACCCAACAGTGAGGCTCATCGGTACAATGGGTGTCACGCTCTCTCTTCTTCACCCGGCCAAGTTACGGTTGATATACACGGAGAGCTTTCCTCCAAAGCCTCAGGTATGTCTAACCGCATTTCTCGCGACCAGGTGAACGGTGATATGACTCTGATCTTTTATATCACCAGTGGTCTGTAGACGAGATCGGTGATCTGTCCGGAAAGGTCGCTCTCATCACTGGTCAGCGGCGTGTCTACAGTTTATCTGTCAGCCCGAGTCTAACTTGAAGCTACAGGTGCCAATACCGGCATTGGTTTGAGTCCGCGACTGTCCTGGCTCTCCATGGAGCGAAGGTATACGTAGCTGCTCGCTCAGAAGGTAAGGGAAAGACCGCCGTCGAGCGAATCAACACGAAGGTCTCCCAGTCCGTCGGATCAAGGTCCGGCAGCGCTACCCTCTTGCTCCTCGATCTGGCCGATTTGCAGAGTGTGAAAAGTGCTGCAGATGAGTTTACAAGGTAAGATGCTTCAGTTTTTCTTTCCCCACGATAGCACCTGAGAGCCGTTCTCACACAGCAAGGAGACAACACTGGACATCCTTCTCAACTCCGGCGGGGTCATGATGCCACCCGAAGACCCGAAAGTTATGTCCGGGCTTGATGTCCAGTTCGCCACAAACGGTCCGTCCCATCTCATATGGCTGCCGTCTGCAACCTGACGTGACCTGCTCTCAGTCCTCGGTCACTTTGCGCTCACACGTCTCCTCCTGCCGACCCTCGTCCACACTGCGCAGTCCACCACAGACGGAACGGCGCGCGTCGTCAATGTCGCTTCGAGTGCGCAGATGGGAGCTCCTTCGGTATGTCATGCCGTGTACCCCAAACTTGGACTTGCCATCGATCACGAGTCCGACCCAGGAGGAATTCGCTTTGACAGGCTCTCCGCAGGGTCCTCGTTTGAGCGATACGGACAGTCGAAGCTAGGCAACATTGTGTTTTCCAACGAGCTCGCGCGGCGCTACACAGACTCTGGTGCGTCGCCGCACACTTGGCCACACCCACCAGTCTCTGATGCCGGCCCGGTGCCTAGGCATTGTCTCCGTGTCGCTGAATCCGGGAAACATCCAGACGGAGCTATGGCAGCACCAGCGGCACAGCTTCTTCAGCCCAAACGTGCGTGTTGCAGTAGCAGCGTGCTAGTGCGGCACATATGCTGAGTGGTCTGTGCAGACCTTTATCAGCAAATACCCTGTACCTATGGGTGCGCTCACGCAGCTATACCTCGCCGGCTCGCCTAACGTGTCCAAGGCGGACTCGGGGGCGTACTACATCCCCTGGGCGAGGCGGGCTACGCCTATACGCAACGAGGTGCGTGCGCCGTGCTGCGATGCCTGTCGTCATACGGTGTCCATATCTTTCTGACACGTTCCTGGATTTGCAGGCAAACGACCCTGCATTGGGAGCCAAGTTGTGGGACTGGTGCGAGCACGAGATGAAGAAGGCCGGTGTGTTCGAATGAGGTCGCACACGTTGTTCAGTGAACGCAATTGGAGTGCCACTTTCTTCCGACAGAGTATCATGGTCGTCTGCTCCAACCCGGAATAGTTGTTGTTAATCAAGTGAAACATCTTGTGACCTGGAGGTCCAGTGCATATAGTGCAGATGCTAGCCCACACAGTGTGCACACTGCTCAACAGCAAGGACCACAGCGACGGAGTCTCCCCTCGCAACCGTCCCCGTCGCCACACCGCATACGGCATTCTCTGCGCGGAACATCCATGTACGCCCGCCCGCCGCGGGATGCTCTCGAGCGCAGTACCAGCGACACTTCTTTGCCTAGGTCCCGACGTTCTCCGCATTCCGCCCGCGTGTTGTCCCCGCAATCCAAGTGCCACATCCAAGGAGCTGCCACCGAAAGTGGCTCCGAGTCAGTCAGCATCAACAATGTCGGGCGACTCTGGTGACCGCTTGGGCCCATCGAACTTGAAGTTGTCAAGGTTAACGTCTTCTGAGTCCATAAGTCCATCGCCGTCCTCGGTGAATACAGAGAATCCCAGAGGACCTTGAATCGGCTTGGGCCCATCGAAGTCATCAAGGCCAACCTCTTCCGAGTCCATAAGTCCATCGCCGTCCTCTGAATGCAGAGAATCCCAGAGGACTCTGAATCGGCTTGGGCCTATCGAAGGCCGACAATGGCAATCGGAGAACCTCGAGCGAAACACCCATGCACAACCATCAAGGAAAAGACCTTTCCCTGACAAGGATACATGAGGGCGTGGTTCGCGGCTCATGCTAAGCCACCCGGGTCGGGAATCCAGATGTCCCCTCCATGCTGGTCGGTGCCAAATGCGGTGTTGTTGAGCGGCGGCTGGCATTCGAGTCCATCCTTTTCATTCTTGGCTCTTGCAGTCGTCTTTGTGACCTTCGACAAGAGTGTTGTTATCGCGAAGACGCCGGGCTATAGGCCCATCTTCGAGGATCGAGGACTATAAGAGCATCAATGATATATTTCCTGCATCAGGAAAAAGCCATTGCGAGATAGTCGCCACCAGTGACTCGCTAGGCCGGAGAGCCCCGATAGTACTTGCAATATGCTCTGTAGTCATCAAAGTAATAGATAGTCATTTGAGGCAGCTTGATAGTACGAATAAGCCTACCGGGTCATTGCTGTGAATCTCCTCAATATCACAGAAAGTACGCACATAGTGGCTCCCAATATTTGAGGGAGCGGGAGCAGGAGAGTCGGACCACGTGGTGTGCCGCTCACGGGCAGCGCCTGTCTGCACTCGACGTCCTCCTCGACTCTGCCACTCGACACCCTCGGGTCGTCTCCTCCCTTTTGATCACGGCTGCTGGCAGCCTGGATCAATAATCCATTGCCTCATCATTCTCTTGATAACATCTCTGCCCTGGCCTCTGCTGCTCGATGCCGTCGACTTCAAGCTCACCACCTCCACATGCCAGTGGTCTCTCGACACCATCCTCATGGTCCATCAATGCCGTCCTCGATGTACAATCTTGTTGCTAGTATTGATAGCAGGTAGATTAGCAAATTCATGATGATTCCGGCCAGTCTCCGATGTTCAAATATATTAAGTGACAGTACCCGCAACAGCATGCCGAAGCAAAACAAAGTCATGGTGCCGTAAATAAGGATTAACGTAGAACGTACTGCACTGATCAAGTATATCACCAGAGCTCCATTGCAAGTTCACCTCCCGGCCGAAATGTGGTATCAGGTGGCAGCTCCGTTCAATTTGTGTGACCGGGATAATAGATGTCCTCCGCCGATGCATTCGAGTGGACCATGAAATCTTGAACATTCCAGTGTCGGGTGCAACAGTGTGAAAAGGTGTGAACCATTCCATGTATGCGACTGGATGTTTTGATGCAGGGCCGTACTCTTCGGGCAATCTGAAGATTGCTCGGACACGGGCAACACACAGACCTGTACATCCACAGTAAGTATTTTATTGGTGATTTCCGGGCCCAACACTAATCTCATGCTTACCATGCAGCGGGTTGTCTTGGTTATGGCCAGAGGGATCAACCGGACTCGGAAACTCTCGTGCAAGAACGGTATCAAAATGAGCAGGAATTGCCTTGCGCAGTGGCTTAGCAGGTACACTAGGCGTAGCACGGATAGTGTCTTTGATTGGAGTGCGAGATATCTGTCGGATGGCAGGGAGTCGGACGTGCATGCGTTTGTAGACATCGAAGCTTGTGCGGTCGTGGATATTTTGTGCGACGAGGGGAAGAGGTTGGCTGCTAGAGAAGCGCCGCAGGTGATCTTCAAGATTCCGCACAAAATTGGCGCATCCGAACTTCTCGACAAGTGTCTTGACCTTGGTTGCGCCAAAACCAGGGTCCTTCGCGACAGAGTATCGGGCCAAACTGGTGGGCTGCTCATCATGCTGTGAGTCTTGTTCTGTCTGAGGAATCTCGCTGACCAGTGGTTGAGGTTCAGCCCAGCGTAGAAACGCATCAAAGCGACGGACGGCTTCCTGCCGCGAGAGCCAGGTGGTCATTTGTTGAGTGTATGCCTTCTTGTTCGAAGACCGGTAGGCACGCTTCGCAAAATCAATATGCAGTCGTTCGGAAGCTTCGGTATTGTACCCATCTGCAGTTCCGAGCTGTCGTATTGACTGACCGTAGTGGAGTGCAGAATGTACCTTTGCAATGTCGAAGTCATCGCGGATATCAAGATCTACAAAGATACTCTTCTCGGCATGAAACGAGTTCCAAGCGGCCTCGAGCTTTGCGAGCGAGTCTGAGGAATGTGCTTCGAAATGGGCGTAGTAGATGAAATCGAGCACTGCTCGTACAGCGCGGAGGACGGCAGGATTAGAGCCACCGGTGAGTACCCCGAGGAAAACTTTCTCCATATTCTTGTATTCGGTACCGGTCCACTGCGAAACCAGGGAGATTCCTTTGCGGAAGTGTCGCAGATCGGGATGGGTGGTCATGACTTTGAAGCGACGATCTATCTCTGCTTCACCCCCTTCCATACAAGCCGAAGCCCAGCTCACAATGTGGTCCTTGAAGACACCCTTGTGTAGCTGGTGGAGCAGGTCCGGTGTGATGCATGCGAAGATGTTGCAGTGGGGAAGATCTTTCCAGAACGGGTCGATAAGGCGCAGGCCGTATGCCTTGAAATCAGCAGGTGATTCTCCCTTCCACTTCTCCTCCAGAAGCTGCTCAATCTCCCGGGGGTCTCTCATAACAGAGTACACCACCTCGCCTCGTCTGTCCGGAGGCACTGTACACTTGGGGCAGCAGTTTTCCTTGCAGCAAGCCACAAGACATTGTTCGGGATGGTCTGCAATGTATGCCGCGAGAATCGGGTGGACGCGACGCACGCAGCCATCGGCGCACACCATTTCCACCCCTTGATTCCCGGCTTCGATCAGCGGCTCCAATAGCGACCGCATACACGCGTGGAAAAGGCGGTAGCCCTCGAGGGACCTCCGCTTCTTCGTGAAGCACTCGAGTTTTGAGACAGGAAGATATCCAGCAAGGATTGTGGCACCAGCAGAAGGCTGACGGCGAGTAGATTTGCCAATATTTCCAATGGTGAGGTATACGGGCCATGCGGCTTTATCTCCAGAGAACTGAGAGAGCTGAGTCTTGTCCGAAGACAGGATGACCGGTGCAATGGTAACGCCCGCAGGGAAGACCTTCTGCACGAACAGTCAGGATACAGGTTCCGATCAGAAGGTGAGGACACACACCTGTTTATCCCACCACCATTCTCCTGTCCATGTCTCGTCAAAGATGCGTGTTTTGCATTCCTCCTCGGCGTAAAGCTTCTCAGGTGCGTATTGCATGTTGTCCTTGAAGGCGGGATTACCAATTAACTCTTGAATGCAATCAACCGTGTTGCGCTTCCACAGCTCGACAGTCTCAACAATCGGCTCGCCCTTCTCGTTCAGCTCATCTCCAGTCACTTCCCATGACTCGCACGACCAAGCTGGCCCCTGCGGAAGGGTATCTATCTTCTGGAAGAATGTACGCTTGTTGTGAAATGAGGGGTGAGTGCGGTCTCGCGTCTATCATCTCTTCGTTAGTTAGCTGTGCATCTGACATTATTCATATACATACAATCGGTAGTTTCAGAAAATCATCAATCGCGCTCTGACTGACTCCGGCGGTAGTCAACCAGCGTGCCAGCTCCCATTCATCTTTGCTTGCAAACGGCAACCACAAGTTCCCTCCCGCCTCCTCCTTCTCTCGCTGCAGCTTCGCAAATGCAGTCTCACCCTCCCTGAGTGCAGTCCCCGCAGGCGATGGGAAATCGGTCACCCACGCCCGCTTCGGTAGGCCACCCGGTTCCTCGTCCTCAACATCTTCAACTGACGCGCGTCGTGAATGCGATGTAGTATTCGGTGGTGGTTCATTGTCCGTGGGTGGGGGATTATGGGAGTGGAGATTGGGAGGATCAAAGGGCGCAGGTTCGTCGACGTCTAGTTGTGAATCCGGGTCGTCCTCAAACTGATCTGCTTCTCTCTGACCCTGTGTTATCGATGATGTTGCTTGGATGATTGCACTGAATCTCCGGCGGAACGCATCGCGACAGGACTTCTTCTGTGCCAGGTGAGAGCGAAGCCCCTTTAAGGACTGTTTCGACTGATGACAATACTTGCACACATAGGAAGGCATTGGACGAGAATGAAAACAGTGGAGCACAGCGTAGAAGTGAGTTGTGGGTAAGTCCAAGTTGTAGTGCACGTGTCACAATTGCCTGCTCTTGAACGGCGGCCACTGGCCAGCCTTTGTTCAGCTCACATGACTTCCAGTTGAACGAGCCACAATCTTCCAACTTCTTCTCTCCATCGAACTCCCACTACGCCTCTGAGACATGTCTTCGAAACGTCCTCGCCGCATTGACTCACCTGTCAACGACGATACATCTTCCGAAGGCGATCAACCGCCCAAGAAGACTTCGAAGCGTGGCCGGGGAACTTCTAAAAACGCCACCAAACGCCACTCACGTCCGACAGAGAAGCAACGCCAAATAGGTACGTGCCTTGCTACGTTCAATTTTATCATCACTCGCATCACTGTGGTGTGTTCTGCGCTGCTGACAACTTGAACATGTAGATAATGAACAACAAGCAAAAGAACACCGGGAGATTTCACGCCTGCGAGCCAAAGTTGCGCGCCTTCAAAAGCAACAAGCCCTAACGACTGCCGGTTCTCAACGAACTCACTCACCATTCGACCCAAGTGGCTTACCATACGAGTCTGAGGATGACTCCAGTGAAGAGGGCAACATAGGGACAACAAACAAATCTGCGGTGGGCTAACGTTCTACGTCTTCCATAAACGTGACCGGGTACTAATCACATTCATTGTTCAGTTCACACGAGGCACGACAGTCCAAATTCCTGCCAGTGCCTCTCAATTCCCAACGCATGCACAGCACAACCGTCCCCGACGTGAGGGAGATCCCAAGCCGCCGAGGATTCCCAAGCCACCAGGCCCCTTGGATCCTCCTGCAGACTCAGAATCGGGTGCCGAGGACTTGTCAAACACAGAGCCGCACGCTCTCGAGACAACATCTTTGGCTTCTAGGGCAACATCTTCAGCAATGTCGCAACAAGGCCGCTCGTACCATACACCAACACGTTCCTATGAATCCCGAGAAAGTGGCACGGAAGATTTCGATGATAGCATGTCCTTCCAGTCAGGCCGACACACTGCTACTCCCGTTACCAGCACAGCACCAACCAACTTGAACACTGTGACAGTCCGCAGTATCTTGCCGGCGACTCAGTCCTCTACTACGTCTCCGAGTCATGCATCAGGCACTACTAATACAGTCTCACGCAGTGTAGCCGGGTCACGGTCGCTACGCACTCCCCAGTTCAGTGGAAACGGAGCAACACCAAAGGGCCGAGCAAAGGCTGAAGACTATACGGATGACGTGAAGCGGCTTATTTTGGATGCGGTGCGCCGCTTCGAATGCCGCATCTACGCCTTCAATGCATTCCCCGACTCTGACAAACAGTTCGTCTGGACTCAGGAGGCATGGGAGGATGCCGGTGATGCACTGGAAGAACTCGATCCTTACGAGTTGTCCGATCGCATTCTTGGATTGGTGAGTCTATCCCTTCTATCAATACATATTGGGGTTTCGAAAATCTTGATTATATTAGATTAAGTCCCGCAAATCGAACGCACGCGGCACGATAGTAGACGAGGCCCGTGTACTAGTCGGGAGCACCTACGGATTTACTGACAGCGACAAGGCCGACATCCAGCGCCGAAATATCAAACTATATCAAGATCTGCTGGACGGAGTGAGCTTCGCATACAAGGTATGTCATTTCAACTGCCTGTGGCCATGTACTTACCTGTTGACAGGAATATGACCCTGTCGCTAGCACACGGACGGGATATCTTCGCAACCCGATCCTTGCGAAGCTAATCCGGGCGTGTTTCTTCAAGGACAAAAAGGCCGTTGGGGTACGATTCCGCAAGTACTTCGATCCCATTGCACTGCCAACACTCGCATTGCTCCTGACTGCGGTATGTTTCGCATTCTTCGGCTGGTGATTCTTCTTTGTACTCATGTGTTATCAGATTGAACATTGTATCGAGGAGTGGTCCACTGGATCGCTCCGGAAGGCGGCATTTCGTGAAACCGATAACAAGGAGAGGTATATCACGCACCTCAAGGATCTTGACCAATGGCAGCAACTCGATCCTGCGAAGATTCGCAAGATCTGCAAACATATGCATGATCGTGCACGGTGCGTTGTCATGCGAGATTGCCATCTTCGTTTTGATCTGAGCATGTCGCTGTCATGGTAGGAACCGGTCGGGAGCTCCGGAGGATGCAGTAACGAATGGCCGTCTTTCTGCGGCAGCCTTGGAAGAGGCCAAGAAAGACCTAGAATTGCAGACTGGTGAGACGGATAGCGAGTAGATAGTACACCGTATACTGTGTCATTGTGTCTTCAGAGTATTTTTAGCAGCATCAGAACGAAAAATGTTTTGTTTTATTTCTCATCTATGATCACTAGGGATTGCTCGAGTAGTAATATCAATTGTTTAACGAGAGCTACACAATCTCCGGTACCCGGTACATAGTGCTCGGTAGCACACTCTGGTCATGGGGCGAAACTATCGAGTGCTCCCGAGCGTCACCCTGCAACTCTCATGGCTCCGGATCAGGGGACTATACTCTCAAGCTCTGCTTGCTCCTGAGACTCCCGAGTACAACATACTATTGTTCGATTTTCCTGATGTGCCACGGCATCTGCAACATAACATCAGCAATCAATCGCCCAGAGTCTCACAGCAGGAAGGACTACGAATGGACCTTGCTAAGCAGTCGTCATGACAGATATCCCTAGCGTCAACATCGAGTTCCTCGCTTGTCGTGCAATCTGGATACGACAATACCTCCGTGTTCATAAGATTGAATAATGATGTGAGATCGTCCACATGCTTTTCTACGCGCGAACGGGACGACGTGCTGTCCAAGTCGTGGCCAAGTTCGTTGTAAGCGTAGAATTCTCTCGTATCGGAGGAGAGTTGTTCTGCACGGCATTGAACGACCCGCGCGAGGGATGTAACATTTCGCCCCTCTGGCTGGACCGTATGATTGGACCCATTGTATGGCCCACAACTATCCCCGGCATACTGCGCCCATGGAAGTCCTAGTATGCCCAGATGTGTTAAAATTCATGATGACCATCAATGAGCAAGCCACTCACTTGACCACAGAGCGTACCAGGGGAAGACAAGAGGTAGCGATGGAGCTTGCGAGGACAATGGTTTTTGCCAGTCCAACGGCTGCCTCTTCTTTCACCATGGGTCCCAACATCGGAAGCCGCGATGTTTTGTGTTGAGACACTTCCGTGCCACCACGGACAACTCCACGAGTTCCGTTTGAGGCAAGACGGAAGGCGGCCAGACTCGTGGTAAATACGTGGCGGCACGAGTAGGTCTGAGTCATCATCACACGAGTGTCCCGTAAAGGATTTGCTTGCTGGAACTTTTCCGCAGTCGCCATAAGCCGATCTGAGGGCTGGATTCGAAGGGGGCGGCCCGCCAAATATTAGCAAAGTACTTCGGAATGAAAGGCAACTATTCGTACTCATTGTACTTCTGCCGAGGGACAAGTATGGGTCGCATTAAATTCCGGGGAGATGAAGACGAGCGCAGACTAAGCCAGGACCCAGCTGACTCGGAAGGGATGGCCATGTCAGTTCGCAGGCGCCCCTTATATACTGCCAAAACACAAAGCGAAGTGGTCGCGAAACTGCTCACTTGCATTATTGCAGTGTCCAAAGGACATAAGGCATCGCTTCAGATCTAGAGATATGGCAAACCGGTGATTGCATTGTTGTGCTTTGTGAAAAGCACAACAAAGGACCAGGTTTTGGAGACGTCATCGGTCTCCCTTTGTCAAGCCATGTGTTGGCCGAAAGCTTCAGGCGCTTATGCGAACGACGTGAATATGAATATTAATGTCAGGGTCTCGCTATTAAATGAAATACAACCTATAGTACTCAACATTCCCCGTAAATTATGTATCGCAATATCCTTCATCCCCCCTCCTATTGATGACATACAACCACCCTGCCCGTCGCAGCGCAGTGACGAGCGAGCAAATTATGACAACGATCAAGACAGCGGTAGCCCAAGCCGATTAGCCGATAGCACAAGAGTAGAGTACTAGTCGAAAGAGCAGACAAACCAAACAGCGAATCCGTAACGGGGTGAAAGATTAAGAATACATCGTACAATACTTCTGCGAGTGACGCTTCACACCCTTGACGTGGTGCATTATTTGTTATACTTTTCGTGAGAGCTTCGAGAGTGATCGGACGCCGTAGTTTGAAAGTGTTGTGACAAAGATGGGAAAGCGTCAAAGGTCGAGGACCCCTGCTCACTACTTGCGAGCGGTAAATGTGAGTTTGCACTCCTTCGATGCCGGGAAGAGAATCTGTGAAGCCTTCGTAAGTCATCATCTAAAATCGACCGGAGAACTCACGAATGCGTCGCGCATGTCCATGCTCCTCTCGTTCGTCTCTTCCGCGTTAGCCGTGATATTGAAGTTGCGGGCGATCGTTGCAACCACAATTCGCAGCACATTTTGCGCTAGGACATGCCCGCCGCATGTTCGTGTGCCGACTCCGAATGGTATGAAGTGCTGGTTCATTCTGACAATAGAAAATACGAACGTAGCCGTATTAATATGATTAGTATCTGGTACGATGTGCGATAAAGACTAGCCTGCCTACCTCATAAGCCTGTCCTCCTCTCCCTCGACACCTGCCGTGGCAATCCATCTGGTCGGCAAGAATGTCTCCGGACTAGGGAAAACATCCGCATCGCGATGCATGCTCCATGCTTGTGTCGAGACGATAGTTCCGGGAGGCAATGCGTAACCCATGAGATCAAACGAATCATCAGCCTTTGAGACAGCCGTAGAAGGCACGACCCTCTCAAGGAGAGAGGGCGCTGCGCCGTACAGTCGCAATCCTGGAACGCGCGGGCATGATTTACTAAATATTCGGTGCATTTCGAGAAAACAGACATACCTTCTTTGATGAGGCCATTCAGATACGGTAGATTCGACAGGATGGAAGCGTCCGGAATGACTCTACGGTCAGGCATGATCTCGTCGAGCTCCGCCTGGACGCGGCTCATGACATCTGGGCGCCGGCTGAGTTCCCAGAACACGTAAGAAAGAGTAGTTGAAGATGTGTCCACCCCAGCGACACTGACAAAACATGAGACCGGAGCAACCTAAAATCAAATGGGAGCGTCCTTACAGGTGACCCATGCCTTCGGAAATGATGTCCCGATCAGGCATCCCCTCGTTCGAAGTGAAGACGCGGTACTGGAGCATACGCTGCAGAAGGGGTATCTTCTCTACATCGATCTCGCCAGTGACAGGACCAGCTTGGATCTTAGCACGCATCTCGTACAATCGACCGCCGACGAACTGGGTAGAATGAATACCCAAACGTGCGGAGTTAATGGGGAGAACACACCTGCGCCATGATCTTGTCCGAATCGCAGATCTGCCTCCAGCGGTTATTAGGAATACGGCAGACAAGGTTCCAAGCCCAAGCGGGCACAGCGCTACGCTATTTGAGCATGGAATTTGACGTTAGCACAATAATCACAAGTTGTCCAGAAATAAGGGGTACATACCAGAATACCTCGCTTGGGGAAGTCATAAACGGCAGTAGAGAGAGGATCGTGGATGTTCATAGCCCAATTGCTAAGCGAGCCAGATGGAGATCCAAAGACGGTAGCTGCAATGATATCGACGTTGAGGTGGCGAAACAGATCGAGGCAGTCCACAGAGGTCTTTCCCGAAATGTGGTCGAGAATCTGATAAAAATTTGGCGGTTAGTAAATGCGATGGATGCGGCCAATCGCGAGGAAAGGTACCTCTACAAGCTTCAAAGTAGAATCGTGCAGATCATCTTGAAAGAGTGTGATGTTAGAGGAGATGTAATGTGGTGCATATGCCTTGCGGCGGATGGCGTGCTGGGCATTCGGAAGGGTCGTCATGCTAAAAACCGAGAGGTGAGACCCAGAGCTCATCCAGGACAGCGCATATAAGCGGCCTTACGCGTGGTCATTGTTGTTACTGAAACCCGAAGAGAAGTTACTTGGTGAAATTATACACAATGACGATTCTACTAACGTGAGAAGGCTCTTGTAGTATGCGCTCTTGTCAAATTTGTGCACGCAGTAGACACTCTTCATGGTTGTGACGTCGCAAAAGATGACCTTGTTGGGGCCGACACGGACAACGGGACCATAGCGCTCGAAAAGGGACTGCACGGTCCTGCATTGCTGCAGACGCACGACGTGTGTAGTCATCCAGAAGTCCGAAACGGCGGCATACCAGGGCCCGGGAAGGCCGGCGAGAGGGGAGAGGAAGGAGTGGTAGAAAGCAGCTGCGACGAGGCAGAGGACGAAAAGGGAGAACGCAAGGATGAGGAGGGACGAGGAGTTGAGTGTGAGGGAGGGCGTGGAGAAGGAGTGGATCGCCGAGGCAAGAGACGTGGTTGCGGGATTCATACTGACGATCGAGTGTAGATTGGTGGACGTGTTATCGCGAAGGGGCCCTGTTGTAATCGGGCAATGTCGTGGGCGGAATGTGCGTCGGGAGATGGTCTGGAGAAGATAACCAAGACGGCCCTGCTTTACGCGGCGAGGGGGAGGGTGGTGATGGAAGGAGAAAGAGGGGGCGCGGATTGAAGTGGTTGTTGAATGGGGGTTATATAGGCATGGATGTGGGGGTGGCGGGCGGGCGCAGAAGCCGGGGCTGGACGACAGCAGGCGTGCTAGTGCAGGCATGCAACAAGGACATGAATGCCTTCCATATCGGGGGCGCAGACTTCCTAACGCGGCGGCAGCAGAGAGGCGTCGCTCAAAGCAGGCGGGCCGCTTCCGTTGGCGAAGAACGTCTCGATCGAACGCTGCCCCGATTCCGGTGTCTATTCGCAATGGCGTCCCCTCTATCTCCTCCCCAGGCCACCATGTGTCCGCCACAGAGTCGTCCGTTGCCATCTCCGGTCGCCACTGCTCGCACTCCCAGCATTTGATATAGTGCTGCAATCCTGACGCGGGAACGCACCGCCCCACGTTCCCAACCCTGTCCATAAACAGACTATCTGCGAAGATCAAGCTTCCGAAAAAATGTCAATCAAACAGCATCTTGGTCCCAAACCACAACGCTCTAGCACCTACTTGGTTTTCCGCCACGACTCACAAACGTGTTGCGGCCAACTCGAGCCCGACTGTCTTAGCATGGGCCCTCGGTCACCTGCGCAAAGATGTCAGCGCGACCATGCTATTCTGTTGGTCCAGACCTTCAACGTTCAACATTCACTTCCTCCGTTTACAGCGGATCCAGCCGTTACGCCGCTCGACAAATGACAACGACGCGTTGCCTTCGGAGGCGCATCCTAGTCCATGCATATGTCGTGGCAAAACAGGTACGCAGCGTCGCTGACGGAATCTTCAGACGTTGCGGAACAGCGGCGGACGTGCGGATCCTCCTGGATTGTTTCACATACGTCGGAAGATTGGTTAGGCCGCACCTCTGCGCAGACTGGACAGCATGGGCGAGCAGGGAGGCATGTTCTTCAGGAACACGGCGGAGGCCGCGCCGACTTGAACACGAGACACAAGTAGAAGCCGCCCCCCACGCATGAGAGGAAACCCGAGTCTCAGTGAGTCGGAGAAGACGAACTCCAGACGAGACCCTAGACCTAGACTGTCAGGGACTAAAGCAAATGTACAATTGCTCCCGTTCAGCCGGAGCCGAGAGTAGGCAATTGGAGCTTCCATAGCCATCGCCTTCGGGACTCACAGACTGCCTACATGAAACGCTCGGACGACACGTGCAGAATGCTTCTGCTGGACCCTTGCAAGATGCCCGACCCTCAAATTTGGAACCTGAAGTCGCTGTGAGATCCGCAATTATTAATGGTAGCGGCACGATAAAGGAAGAATGACATACAGAACGCCTTTGAATGCCGGTCGGTATTTCGCAATGCATCAAAGCCGGTGACGCACTCGAAATACAATGCAGTCAGTATTGTATGATCGGATTGTGCATATATAGAACCACGAGCGAACTGTTCGCGGTCGTTGGCATGGCTTCAGCTGATAAAGTACGAGCAGAGCAAAACGTTGAATGACAACGAACTGGTTTCAGGGTCACGTGCAGACGCGATCCCGCGCCCGCAGATTGCGGCGAGTCGCCGACTCGCGACACTAAGTTGAACGTTGAATATTGTCGCAGGGAGAGGTACCGAGTCGGAACCATTCTTGCATGGTAGTTCTGAGCTATACGGACCAATGTCCTCCACGCACTGGGAGGAATGTTCAGATGGATATAATATGATACAAATGCGCACATGATAGAATGTATGTTTTCGCGTCGACGTCAACACGACGCCAGAAGCGGGGGGGCGTGTACAATAGATGAGCAGTGAAACACAATGACAATTCCAAGAAAACATATGATGTGTCGGAGGGCAGCGCGCAGCCGTACCTCATGCAATCCTCCTTCCCTCCTCCTCGTCAATCAAGCTCATGCATCAAGCCGACTGCTGCGGACACAAAGTCCGACGTCGCACGTCGCGCGTCGTCAAAAGCGCCATCACCGTCCAGGCCAGAGCATGGCCTCGGTCCCCGTCTTGTCCGGCGAACTCGGTTCCGCCATGTCCACGTCCACGACGACGCCATCAGGATCGAGCTCCACGCCCATGCCTATCTCGCCCGGCACGACAGGCGGCGCGTCCCCTGCGCCCGAGCTGGCGCCCGGATCGGACATGTCCAGCCCGAGCCGTGGCGTCTGTGGCTGTGTCTGCGCAGCCCGCGATTGGGCAGGAGCGCGGGTGGACGTCACCGTCGGCGGCACGGCGAAGGACGACACGAGCGTCGAAGAAGAGCTATTAAGTCCTGGGAGAGGCAAGCCTGGATAAGGCGGGTACGGGCGCGGCGAGCTCGACAGCCGGTAGCCGTAGTACGTCGGCGGTGGTGCAGGGGATGTCGGCCTACTCACGCTGCGGTATGGCGCATCCGGGACGCTAGTGCCATGCGTGCGTGGGGGGAACTCGTACGAGCGCGAAGGGGACACGTGGTCCGCGAAGAACGTGTAGGCGTACAGTTTTGGTGGGGCACGCGTGTGAGAGGATCCCGAAGACGAAGGTTGCGGAGGATAGCTGGGTCGGCAATCCCAGTAGCGTGGACCAGCCGGGTGAAGTGGCGTAGAGGGTCGCTGCTCATGCGATGCGGAGCCTCTGGAGAAGAAGCCTTCGGAGGCCGCCTGGCATGGCAAATAACGAGTGCCCAGAGTATTTCCGCTGCAGATGACGTTAGGCCGGGTCAATTTAGATGCTACGAAGACAGACGAACCATACTGCGCAGCCAATACCCTCTCGTATGCAGCCGCATGCACTCTTCATCATCTTCGCGATGACAGAACGCTCAAAGTAGGTAGCGTCAAGCCCTACGACGACTTCAGACGCCTCCTCCTTGCCAATCCACACACGGCGTGACCTCTCGGGGACGACACTGACATGCACGAGGGCACCGCAGCCATTCGTGCGTGGCATGCGTGTGCCCGCACATGGCGGAGATGAGTCCGCGGAAGAACACACGGGAAACGGCGAGGGCTCAAATGGAGCGGAGGATGTGCTGAACGCCTCCGACGGGTTCGTTTCCATGCCCCCGCAGAACAACATAAACTCGCCCTCATCATCATGGGTGCTGTCCCTCCTCATGTCCTCTAGCTGCATCCCGCCCCCACTTCCCTCAGCCCTGACGTCCTCCACATTCCAATCTCGCCACTCTCCTCCGCCATAAGTGTACTCATCCTCTCCCGAAGGCTCTCCAGTTGTCCAGGGTGGCGTGGGTGCTCTGGAAGGTACAACCACAATCGGCCGCGTATTGGCGGTAAGATTCGTAGAGCTTGCGTTGGACATCAGAGGGGGGACGTTGTTTGAGAGTGATGCTCGGGATGCAGCACCAAGCCCGTGGTCCAAGCGCATGGCACCGCGGCGCCGCAGACGTGAAGCTTCTCCCGTGCGGACGAGGTCAGAGAGAACAATGGAATCGTCGGCGTCAGTTGGCTGTGGTGCCAAACTGGAGCGACGTCGGGGTTCTGAAGGTGGACGTTGTGCAAATTCCGAAAATCGGCGATATACCTGGGGCATATCCAAAGGAAAGAACTCGCAGTGCAGGGGGAAAGGGAGAAAACGGTGTGGTGACGGTTGTTTGTTCTGAGGTTGCGACGGTGGGGCGTAACAGGCGTTGGCGGGCAGGGACAGCGGCGTGGAGAACAGGTGTAACCTGCTCTTACGTCAGCCGGCCAGCTCTCGATCGGGGCCGGTGGTTGTCTGCCCTTCTTAGTCTGTCCCTGACTACGGCGCAACCCCTCGCGAGACGGTCAAGCTTAATGCACCTCGGTGGCCGTTGTATACATACACGCACATACCAGATGTCGCGACTCAAGCAGATACTCGAACTGGCGGGGGCGTCTCGGGGCCCGGGGAGCATCAATATTGTCAAAGCGCGAGCCGCACCTCAGCCGCTGAACCCTCTCACAGTCGACTGCGCCCAACACTGTCTTCCACTTTCGATCTTCGGCGGGCCCGAATTCCCAGCGAGTCCGGGTCCGGGCCCTTGTCGGGGTCAATCCCTTCCCGCCGGGCAGCCTTCCGAAACACAGGATGGTGCTTGAGCGCATGCGCGAGCCGCTGCTCTAGCGTGGGTTGGCCAGGTGCATAGAGCTCGAAGTCAGGCTCGCGCCCGTAGCCCACTGTTGCTACTCTGATCAACATCGCGCTGTCCACGGAAATTACCCAGGTCTGACATGAGCGCGAGGAGAAATGTGAGAAATGCTCGCACGTACGCCGTGAGCCCGAAGATCGGCTTTGTCCCGCCCGCCTCTCTTCCGGTCAGGAAGCGGTGCAGACGCACTTTGCCCTGAGGTCCATCGGTGTCGTTGTATGTGTGATACTCTACCTCCAGCATCTCAGGCTCGTTAGGCCAAGGAGATTCCGAATGGAGCAATGCTGAAAGAGGATGAGAGAACAACGAGGCAACTTCGGGCGCATTCAGAATAGGCTGGCGCAAGTGTCAATAGGCCAAGGAAAACATCGAAGACGGTTGTCGGTGACTCACCCGAAGGGTGTTGTCCAGAATAAGCACAACTACACTACGTACAAATGTCAGCGCTGGGACGGGATTATGATGGCAGTACGCACGGCGTTACCACCAGCTGATTCCCGGCAAGAAACGGCTCGAAAAAGCAGAGCAATGGCACCTTCTTTGGGTCTTGCGGTAGACCTATCTACTCAATTGAGCTTTAGCCTTGGAGATGTCGAGGACGCATTACCTCCTCGAACGCCTCGCGCCGCTATATTTACACACAATTAAGCACTATCAAGAGCTCAAATGACATGCACAGGACATACCGCCGTCCATTCGATCGTACGGTCCTGTGGCTCCCATTTGCCCCCTGGTAGTGACGTATCACCTGCATATGTTCGTAGTGTCGATGCACGACTGCAAGGAATGATTTGAAAGATCCGGGCCCAGTCTCAGCTATTGTGAATGACATGCAATTAATGAACAGAGGCATACCCACCGACTAAGCAACACATACAGATCTCCCATCCTGCCGATGAACAATGCAACGAGTACCGCTGCGCACCTCGACTTCGGGTACTCTATCCGGGGCACCGGAGGACGGTAGTACAACAGGTTCTGCAGACATCTGTGCATGATCCTCAGTTAAACAGCATTTCTTGAAGAGGCGATTGCAGACTGTTTGGACTCGGGCTTTAAGGTCGGGATAGGTGCTTCGTTCAGATGGAGCCGCGGTCGATGGAATTTGAGCAAATTGCTGCGCTTCGTCGCAGTCTTCATTGTCAGTTAGCCAAGGTCGTTGAACAAAGTCAAAGCATAAGTGAAGACGGTACGCGGCGCGGCAACTACCCGGGCAGATCGAGATCTAAAGGATGCTTCCGATGTTCAAAAAAGTAAATTTCGGTATATTCAGATCATCCCCCAGTCAATATCAGTTAATCTCGCAATCTCTCTGAAAAGAACAGCACACAAAGAGAATACATTTCTCAAACTGAGTAGATTGCTTTATTGATATCGTACATGCAGTTTCCTTTCACGCATCCATGGAATCCATAATCGCCAGCACTTTGCTGATGCTCTCCCTCTTGAGCAAAGCGGTGTGCCACCTTCATCATGAAATGAGAAGATGTCGCAACGTAAACCACACAGACGTACTTGTGGACTGCAGGGAAGTCTTTCTCGAAGTTGAACCCATTATAGTCGGCAAATCCTCGTTTAAAGGTGCCAACGTTCCACCTGAAAGCACAATACCATATGGATCAATGGTCCAAGATGAACTGTAAACCAGATAAGCATACGGGATAAAAGATATATCTGCAACGGTGCATGTCCCGCCGACGAGCCACTCGCGCTGCGCTAGGACAGATTCGAGGACGCCGAAGACCCGAATGATCTCCTTCTGGTACCGTTCAATGGCACTCGGAATCTTCTCAGGATGAAATCTGATGAACCAAGCGGCTTGTCCAAAGTACGGGCTGCAAGAATGGATTCAGTGTTGTCTTTACATAGTTATAGTGGCAAGTCCACTAACCCTTGACCGGATGATTGGAAAAATAACCACTGCAGCTGGACTATCTTATCCTCAAAACCAACGACAGAGATCTTATGTTCCAGATCGTACTTCTCGACGAGGTAGGTCATGATGGCATTCGACTCCCTGGCGTGGCGACCAAATAAGTAACAAGAAGCAAGAACACAATGCCGAGCAGGCATACCAGACAACGAAGTCGTTGTTCTTGTGGTCAACGAGCGTAGGGACGCGTCCGTTCGGGTTGAGTTGAGTGTGCTCTGGAGCCTTCTGCTCTCCCTTTGAAAAGTTGAGATATTTCGTGTCGTATGTGAGGCCGAGCTCTTCCAAGACCATCGCGACTTTCCTGTATGGACCGTAAATGATTCAATACTAGACAACTTCAGGGCGTACTTACCAGCCGTTAGGGCCAGTGTCATGCGAGTACAAAGTAAAATGCTTCCCGTGGGACATGGTGCTTCACGGTCGGATGTTCCAAAAAGTGCGGATGAAAGGGGATGAAATGTGCTGGAGATGCATTTATTTATAATAGAGTACTGGGATGGGCCATCGGCCTATTAATAAGCAGGACAGCGAACGCACAGTCCACCTAGAGACATGACTCAGCCACAGGCACTTGCGACACAGCTTACAAAGGCAGATATTGGTACTCACGACTGCAGTGATTGAACGCTAGTGGCACGCAACGTTAACACGTGGTAGGCTCGTTGACCAGCCTCGTATAGAAGAGAGTCGTTGAAAGGTGCTGGAGATGCATTTATAATAGAGTAAGTACTGGGGTGGGCCATCGGCCCGGGCCTATTAATGAGCAGGACGGCGAATGCACAGTCCACCTAGAGACATGACTCAGCCCACCTAGAGACCGAAAGGCAATTGCGACACAGCTTACAAATGCAAATATTGGTACTCACGACTGCAGTACTTGATCGAACGCTAGTGGCACACAACGTTAACACGTGGAAGCCAATATTGCGATCGACAGATCCGAATCGTATTCAACGCCGCAGCCACATGGCGCTGAGAGAGCTATGCAGATAAATGCATTTATATTTCTCCATCAAGTATACAACAAGAGCACCATTCTACCAAAATAATAACAGACCAAGTCAGGAGCGGAAAGCAGGACGAGACGAGACAATGTACAGACAGACGTGTGATAGTAGATGGTGGAACGAACGATAAATGGTACATGGCGAACAGACGTGGCGTCCACCGACATTATGCGTCATCAGAGGTCGGGACTCCTCCGCCCAACACTCGCCCAACCTGCCTCGCTCCCATCGTGGGACCGGACATCAAAGTGCACTTCGCGCGCACCACTCCCGGGGCTGAACATGCCCGACCGAAGTGACAACACATCGTCGTCGCCATCGGATGACAGCTCCAGGTCTGAATCGCTGTGCGGAGACAACACCATTGGCGATCTAATGGTCGGACTGCGTGCGATGGCAGAGTACCCGTCCGAGAACGGAGACACCGAGCGCGACGATGCTGCAGTGACGGACAGCATGTCGTCCGCGGTGTGCCCGGAGTCCGACATGAATGCGGTATTGTACATGGACTCAGGCATGTGAACATCCGGGGAGGAAGCCCTGGATGATGGGAATGAGCGATGCGATCCTACGTCTGTAAGCGTCGGGGTTAAAGCGCGCAACGATGGCGAAACATTCGAAATCGGCGTTGGCAGCCGCGGCGAGGGGGCCGCTGGAGAGTCAAGCCGAGCAGAATGCTGCGGACGAGGAGACGCGCGGGATACAACCGATGGACCGCGAGCCGCACGGATTCCAGGAGCAACAGGGCTGCTAAGTCCAGAGCGGTCTCCGGAAGGGGACAGTGGAGAGGTGGGAGCAGAAGAGTCAAAAAGGACATGGGTCGGGGACAACGAGGTGTAGGGTATGAAGCTGTTGGACTGATACAACATCTGAATAAGCACACACGACAGAGGAGATGGAGACAATCCGCACCTCGTCTATCGGAGACGCCCCGGTGTCAAGCGTGAGGCCCCTGATCGCGTGCGGCATGCCGCTTCCGTGCAAGGCGCGCATCGACTCCCTGTATTGTGCTTCGCGCGCAGCGAATTCCTGAATGGCGCACGTATGAGCCGTGCGCCGTACAGGAAGCAAACAAGGATAGGTAGCGTACCTGCTGCGACATCTGCAGGTTCATCCCTCCTGGGTGATTTATCATGCCCGGGCTCATCGTGATCTGCGGTCCACTCGTAGACTGCGTGCTCATGCCCTGTACGCCCACGTTCGGCATACCAGGTTGTCCCTGGGAACTCGTAGGGCGTTGCATCATGCCGTTGGGCATTTGTGGTGTGTCCGCTGGGCCGCCGGGCTGAATCCGCACCTCATCATCATCCATCGCGCTCGCGGTCCTCCTGTGTCTCAGGCTAGACCGTCCAGCATGACCTCTCCACTCGTTCACCTCCGTCGCTACGAGCTCCTCGAGCTCTACCGATGCACCCAGATCGTTTGAGCGACTAGGGTGATCACTCGATCTGCGTGCGCGGTTCTCGTCGCCATTCTCGTGTGTTGGATGGGCTGGTACAGGAATGGGCCCTTGACGCTGCCGTCTGCGCCGCCTACGCCCTTCCACGAATGATACTGCCCATGCCTCAATTCTGGGAGCAATATGGGGCTCATATACGAACTACGACGATCATAAGGAGACCGCACGTCGATAAGGAGAAACGACTTCACCTCATGGAAAGCTACGAGGGCTGCAACGGTACTAACGACAGCCACAGCATATACCGCTGGGCCAGGCATCGAGGCCTGTGTATGTGGGTGTGAGAGGTGAGAGTGAGTGGAAAGTTGAAAGACGCAGCCTCGAGACGATGGATCCGCAGATATAGATGCCGTTCACATGCCGTCCAGGCCGTCACCCGGGTATGCCCATACCCGCGAGCGCCAAGCCTGGCCGGTGTTCAATCGCATTGGTTGGATTCCAACACACTTCGAGTACATTAATATTGCAGCAAGGGCACCCAGCATTATTTCAAATAATGTGTGCGTACAGTACATATTGCAATGAAACTGGCCAATTGCTTTTCTTTCCATGATAGACACCGTGACGACACCCTGCTTAGGAAGCTCCAATGGGTTGACCGTGACGTTGAGTGAAGAAAAGTGCGGCTGAGACCTTGCGCATAATGAAATTCGAACAGATAGTGCCTGCTTTCCTCGACATTATTGTACAATTGGCATCGAGACGATAATCGTTCTGCTCCGCAGTGAACAAGATGGATGTGCCAAGCACCATATCTACTTCGTAGGAGGGCGAATGGCCTGCTGGAGCGGCCACCGATCGAAGTGCCCCGCCATCGAATATGCCCTAGTGGGCTTGCTTCCATCACCCTGCGACATCGCGATCAGCCGCCACACAAACCAGAAAATCGCACACAGGGAGTCACGTACGACCATGTCGTGCGGGAAGCCGACGTCAAACGGCTGCACGCTCTCGAGGTACTCCACCTGCTCGGGCGAGAGCGCAATCTCAAGCGCCTCCATGTTGCTCATGAGGTGCTCGACCTTGCGCCCGCCGACGATCGGGAACACGTACGGGGTCTTCTGCATCACATACGCGATAGCCACTGGGGGAAAATCCCGTCAGTCATCGATGGCCTGCGTGGGCCACTTGGGACGTAGTACCTGCGGTGATGCTTTTGGTGCCGACCTGCTTGGCGACTTCTTCGAGAGCCAGGCAGACCTTTCTCTGCTCGGGAGTCCGCACCCAATCCCCTCCAAACAACGTTCGACCTAGCAAGTGGAACAGAGTGGCTCAGCGCGATAGAGCGAGTAATGATTTGCAGGCAGGCTCAGATGTACCTTTCTCGCCGGTATCGCGCCGCTTCTGCTCGTCTTCGTCCGTGCGGATCTTCCCGCCAGAAAGCACATCCCATGGAGCGAGCGCAAGCCCTGCACACCAGGTCAGCACTGACAATCTCAAATCGGCATTCGAGTATACACACCCTCAGCGCGCGCCATCGGGATGATTTCTCGTTCAAAGTCGCGCCGAAGGATGCTCCATGCACCCTGGTATATGCAGAACGGCGTTTTGCCCGTCAGGCGTGCGTACGTGTTCGCCTTGGAGACGATCCAGGCAGGCGTGTCTGAGATGCCCTGCAATACGATCCTTGTCGGGCAAAGAGTCTAGACATGATCGAAGAGACCCACGAGGTAGATGACCTTCCCCTGGGCGACAAGGTGGTGCAGGCCGTTCATGACCTCCTCCACGCCGCAGCTCCAGTCCCACTGGTGTTGGCAGATGGTCAGAGCGGACAATGCGCGGGAAGATCACAGTGCGCACCCAGTGAATATAGAGGATGTCGATGTAGGACGTGCGCAGCTTGGTGAGCGACGCGTCAACAGATATGTGGAGAGACTTCATGTTGTTACCAGCGTAGTGCGACTTCTGCGCGATGCTAGTGTCGGCCCACTTGTAGTGCGTCGTATACTGCAGCAGCCACGGGTGCATCAGGAATAACCGACGGCGGGACGAGCAAGTGCGGGCCCACCTTCGTGGCGAGTACGATCTGGTCGCGGATCCCGCGCGTCTCCATCCACTCGCCAATGAACTTCTCGGATGACTCCTCCTGGTAGTTGTTGGCGGTATCGATGAAGTTCCCGCCGGCCTCGTAGAATGCGTCGAGCAGCTTGAAGCTACCCTCCTTGTCCATCGCCCCCAATCCGTGCTCGGCCCACTTGTCGCCAATGCTCGCACCGCCGAGGCAGATCGGTGAGACGTGCACGCCTGAAAGTGGTCCGAGCGGGCGGTGACGCCCAAGTCGCGTAGCGGGTAGTGGAGCAGGATCAAAGGGTGCCATGTCCGCTCAAAGTGTTGGTAGGAGTGGGGTTAAAAGTCGTAGGTATGCGGGTAAAATGAAAGCCTGGAATGAGACCGTATTTATACCTGCTCAGGCACCCTACTCAAGCTTGAGCGACGGAGAAATCGGCTCAGGCTTCGACGAAGTTCGTCTCCTGTGAATGATTACGCATATGCCGGTATCGGTGCTTACGTGCAGAAAACTCTCTGTTAGTTGCAGAATCCCTATATGTCGTCACTCGGCATGGACACCAGGCTGTCTGGATCCATACCGCAACCGCAATGACTTATGCGAAGGCGCAGCGAGCGTCAGGAAGGACGACGTCTTCCGTAACTAGGCCTCCTAGATAGCTGGACTAGTTAGTTCTCGTCGAAAATGTGTTTACTAGAATACCACTCCCTGCATCTGAGCACCGAACCCATGGAATGCTGACAGCTGATTCCAGACCTTATCAAATCACAAACCACCTGCTGCAACGGCCATCCGAGTCCGTCGAAATGGCCTGTCAATGAATATCCCCGAATGATCTTGCTTTCGTCGCCTTGGAATACCATGATCATCCATCGTTGATAACCAGACAAGATTGCACAGTGACCTATATATATGCCATGCTCGAGCGGAAACGGTACCTGTGGTGGCAGTAACTCTCCTGTCAGTACGTGATCGGATGCAGGTACATATGTGAAGAGCAAACTCTGAAGGACAGGCTTCTATCATCTGCAGAAATGAGAATTGACAGACATCAGGTGCCTGGAACCATAATAACGTGAATGTGATCCAGAAGAGCAAGGAGATTGACAGCATTGAGTGGCGAGGCAACGCGCGTACATGTTCGGCGCCAGGCATTGCAACGCAGCTAGGATTTCTAAGCAGTCGAACAAATCGGATGTTCTCATGCGCTCAAGGAAACCTACTTTGACAGATGTCAGGGTTCCGCTTCTGAACACCGAAATCATGAAAGCCAGGCGAATAAAACACGCCTGTTGCTTCAGACTTCCGCTACACAACCTCGAGTCTATGCCACTCATTAAATGCATTAGCCACAGTATCTGAATCAGGGTGGACCTCCAAGGCCACTGACCGACATTCGGCAACGGCTTCGGAAACGACCATGCAATCGGCTTTGCGAGTCAACATGTCGTGGAATATGATCGGCTCGTATGTGCACCTGCCAGTGAGATAAATTTAAACAGGAGTGACCATGATTCAGCAGAGTTGGTCGAAGGTCTCTAAGATAGGAAGTATAACGGCAGACGCACATATGAATTGAATGCTGACTGTAGGGGTCTAGAACGCTTTCCAGACCGGATTTTGTCCAAAATTCTCGTCAGCGTGCCGGCGAATCTCTCTCACCACTCACTGGCTCGGCGCATGAAAGACCCAAACACGACACTTGTCGGACACAGCCAACCCCATTCCTATGGAGAGGCACCCGCCTTGAAATGATGGCTGGTTTAGAAATTTCACGCACCACTCTACACGGGCGTATGGACCATCAGCTTATAGAGTATCCCAGTATTCGGATCGGTTGATACCGTGTCCACTTTGCCTGATACGTGTCGGGATAACGAAAGATTGTTGCAATTGATGCTGGTCCTGGTCGATGCAAACAGCTGTATAGACGGTACATGTATAAGACATGTTGAACAAAGCCGAACGAGTTCACGCGCACGAACGATGGTCATGGTCAACGCCAGATCCCGGGTCTACTGTAGGGCACGTGTATGTGGGACACGACACCGAAAGGGGAAGTCATTCTGAAGTTCTCATTTCCCGTCGATAGCTAACACTAAATATTCAATATTCAGCTATAACCTAGCTTTGTGACACCAAACTTGCCTATCCGCGTAACCCACAGTGGACACTAGGCTTTTTACCCGTGGCTTCGCCACGGGGGTGTAATGGCTTCGCCATTTTCGTTTTTGTATTGTGTCTTTTTGAAACATGGCTTCGCCATGTTTCGTATTGTTTCTTTTTGGAACATGGCTTCGCCATGTTTCATATTGTTTCTTTTTGAAACATGGCTTCGCCATGTTTCGTAGTGCATCTTTTTGGAACATGGCTTCGCCATGTTTCGTAGTAAGTCTTTTTTACACATGGCTTTAACATCTAACACACAGAAGTATTTTCTATATGTGACATACAAACATATATATACACAGAAGCTTAAATTATAGTAATATAGGAGATGTCGGACAAATCTATGAAGTAGATGGTCAGTGAATTCAAACAATAATAGAATGATGACACACCAATTGTTAGGAGTGTTTATTAAGACCTCTGGATATACAATGTTGACAGTGTCTGTTCCCTCTGAATCTGGAGGGAACAAAACTTTGATTCTGTCTGGAGAGGTGCACCGGGACAGAGCAACATAGAGTTGTCCATGACTAAAGACAGAAATGCGCAAGTCAAGGCCAACATGAGTAACTGATTGACCTTGAGACTTGTTGATGGTCATGGCAAATGCAAGGCGAACAGGGAATTGCCTGCGGCTAAGAGGTACAGGTATTTCCTCCTCAGATGGCTCTATACTGATCCTTGGAATGTAGACCACATTTCCTGCATGCTTTCCTCCTAAGATGCGACATTGAAGTACACGTTGTTTGATGGTCATAAGAATCATGCGAGTTCCATTGCAAAGACCATTTGAAGGATCAATGTTCCTAAGAAGCATAAGAGGACAACCTGGTTTCAATGCAAGATGTGCCAGAGGAAGGCCAGAGGCATTTATAGAATTGAGGTATTCTATAGGATAATGAGCATTCTCTTCTCCAATGACCTTGTCTGCAGATGTCAAGACCACTTTCTCTCCAGGAAATTTGTCAAGAATGATATGATTGATGTCATCAACTGCATCATTCTTTGCAGAGAGAATAGTCCGCTCCAAGAAATACTGATCAGGTTTTTCACCCTCGCTAATCCCAGGATACATGGTGGAGATCAGGTTGTCCATAGAATTGTCATCCAGATGCATGTTCGCTGGCAGTTTGATAGTCTTTTCAGGTGTTATATCATGACCTGCCCCTACTTGTAACAACCATTGAGCAAAAGCCTGACTCTGAGGTGTGTTGTCCAGACGCATGTTCTCTGTAAGGTGCAAAACATTGATATTTCCCCAAAGAGTAGATCTGCGCAGAGAAGCTGCAACAATATGTGGTCTGGATCCTCTGGGTACCACAGGTAGAGTCTGACGAAAGTCACCACCAAAAAGCATGGTAATTCCTGCAAATGGAGCCTGTTTGCTGAGAACTTCCCTGAATGTCCTGTCTACAGCCTCTATTGCATGTCTATGTTGCATTGGAGCCTCATCCCAAATGATAACACCTGTTTCTTTGAGGACTTCATGCAGTTCACTATCTTTTGGTATCCTGCATGTGGAAGTCTCATGGATAGGAATGGGTATTTTCAAGCGGGAGTGAGCTGTCCTTCCTCCATCCAAAAGCAAGGCTGCAATGCCAGAAGAGGCCACACAGAGAGCTACTCGACCTTGAGCACGAACAGCTGCAGCAATTGTATTACAGACAAAGGTCTTGCCACAGCCCCCAGCACTGTGAAGAAAGAATGATTTGCCTTCATTCTGTGTGACAGAGTCCACCACAGTGTTGAAAGCAAGTACTTGTCTCTCATTGAACTGTGCTTTGTTGGCTTCAACCTGTTGATTGAGTTCCTGTACATTGTAGTTCAATTCCTGTTGCATAAGAGCATTTCCATGCATGTTGTGCCATGGATGCTGAGGCATAGGCATTGGAGGGAAATTGGTCAACTGTTTTCCAGACTTGAGGAGAATCTGATTCAGAAGATATAGACCATAGTCCCAAATCTGCTCATCTGTAGGCTCTGCAATCTGTAGGTTGATCAACTGATGTCTGACATCATCACAGATATGCTCTCTAAATTCATTCCAGAGTATATGTGGATCCACAGGATGTCCAAAAAGCAGAATAACTGCAAACAAATTGCGAAGCTGAACACCTGTTTGCATTGCTGCAGCCTCTGTAAGACATTGTCTCCATTCTCCATCATCTTCCAAGAGTCCTCGTGCAAAACACACTGCCTTGAAGGTAGGATATACCACACCATTGAATTGATAGAGTTCTTCCCAACTTTTGATTCCTTTGACCACAGTAAGAAGCAAGCGTAGATAGAACTTCTCTCCTGAGGAGGGATGACAGAAGTGCATTCTGCCAATTGCAAAACCTCTCTGTCTTACAGTCCACTTTTTCATTCTTTTGTTCCAGACAAACTTCTCAGGAAAGTCCTGATAGACATAGTTCTGTGCTTCAGGAATTTGAGCATTGGCAGTGAACCACTCTGTAAGCTGAGTCTTAGTAGCAGATTCTCTGTTGACAACATCCTCCAAGACATCATCTGCCTCAAAGTACAGAACTTGTTCATTTTTGAGATGAACAGGCAGCCTGTAAACTGTTGGAAGCTCTTCATGCATGCCAAATTCCACAATATGCCAGAATGCCTCCTGTGGACCAATGTATCTTGCATCTATGTATTCCTTGATTTCATCCTTTGCTACTTCCATAGTGGCTCTATCATGTCCCTTGTAGATGTACTTGTGAATATATTTGACAGCCTTCACAGAGGCACAGATCTCCACATTGATATGACAGTCAAATTTAGCAGAGAGCAGAGGATTGTATGGAACAACATCCTGGTTGGTGAATACATGACCATGAGTATTTGTATAGGTGCGACCATTGTTAGGTCTGGCATATACAGGATATCCATCATCTCCAAAGATAGTCTCCTCACAGAATGCGCGAGGATACTTCTTAGAGCAAGTGGCACTATCAGACATGCAGGGAGCCCTTGGATTCTCTGGCCCACAGGGACCATGCAACATACACTTGGTCACAGTCTCATATAACAGAGGTTGAGTATCTGGATCAGGCAATTGAGCAGAGACAATTGTATCCACCTGAGCAGCATTATGAATCTTATATTGTTCCTTCAGAAAGATCAAAAGATGCATATGAGGAAGTCCTCTCTTCTGGAATTCAATAACATAAACATCTGCAGCAAGCTCTCCAAAGAATTTGTCTTTTTTGATCATCTTGAGCAAAGCCTCCTTTTTCAGCTGAAACACTCTTGCCACAATGTCAGGACGATCTGCAGCAGTTTGTTTTCTCATTGGATGATCTGGATTGTCATCACCACCATTGAGTTTAAGCAAAGCCTCTTCAATCTCTGGCCATTTTGGATTAGCAGTCATAGTGAGAAATATGTCAGGTTTTTTGAACCTTCTGCAGATAGCCATTGAATCCTGAAACAGCTGATACATATGCCGTGTACTGCCTGCATGTGAAGATGGCAAGATTATTCTTTGACCTTGTTCAGCAAGATCAACAGGATTGTGATCATTCTGATGCATTGCATCCAGAAGTCCTTGATATAATTCTGCACGAATCTCTTTCTGATGGCTTCTGATCCAGTACAAATTGCTTCCCTCAATAGAAGCCCATGCATCCACTAAGAACTGCTGAAAGAGTCTGCCTCCACGAAATAGATAGTCATGTTCTACTTCGTGGACATGCTGCTGTTGAATTTCCCTCACATGAGCTCTATGAGCATAGTAGCATCTCTGTGAGACATGTGCACTTCGTACATTGCCATCCGGGCCAGGATTTGAAGGTATTTCTGTGTGCCAGCCTTGCTCTCCTCTGGGAAATAATAAGACATAGTGCAGAGGCAGATAGAGTGGATGCAAATTGCTGATTCGCTGAAGAGGTCCATCTTTCAGTCTGATGACAATATCTCTGTGTTGATCAACATTCTCCTCTCCAGATCCAGGAATGACAGCAGCCACTTCCTCTACTGTGGGCAGATTATAGCGTCTATGATCAGCAGACTCCTTGAGAATAAGTCTGGCAGTGACAGTGGCCTGTTCATTTTCAGGCAGAGCAGCCATAATCTCATGTGCACGCTTGTAGAGAGGCACAAATGGATTGACTTCCAAAAGGACATCCTGTATGTCATTCATGATAGAAGGATTAATGACAATTGCACCACCCTGATTCTGATTGTTCTGTATACGTCTTTCAAGTGCTTCAGCAGGATCATAAATATAGAGTTGAGCATATGTGGCATGTGCATCACCCTGAGGCAAAAGAGTACCCATTCTATGGTGGAGGGCTCCACAGATGCGAAAACTGTATACACCTGGTGCATTCATAATAGCCTCATCAAATTTGACTGCAACTGAAGTAAATGCAAATGCAGCATTGTAGCGACGTATGCCAGTCAGAAAATTGCGAGATCTATTGTCTATACCTCTGAACAGACGTCTGAGAGGTTCTGGAGGCAACACTGGAGCAGGCAGTTGTACTTGTCCCTGGAGACAGCATATTCCCAAATTTTGGATCTGCAAGTGTAGAATTTGATAGCTTTTCCCTCATAAAGTGCAATGCATGACAATGAGGACACTGCACATTCATTGTGCCAATAGAAAAGCGTGTTTGAGGTTCTTGATAAGGTCTCCGACCTTCAGGAATCAGAAGCAAAGCCTGATTTTGATTAACCTGCTGCATATTTTGCTGAAGATCATCCTGTCCCTGCTGTTCAAATTCATTCTCCTGATTTTGCAGATGGTCATCATGATCTTGCTGCTCCTGTTGATACTGATGCTGCCTCTGCTCTTGTGAATGTAATCTATGAGCATCATGATCTTGCTGCTCCTGTTGATACTGATGCTGCCTCTGCTCTTGTGAATGTAATCTATGAGCATCATGATCTTGCTGCTCCTGTTGATACTGATGCTGCCTCTGCTCTTGTGAATGTAATCTATGAGCATCATGATCTGCTTGCTCATCTTGATGCTGTTGTTGTCTTGCTGTTGTGAATGCAACCTATGAGCATCATGAGCATCTCTCTCTGCATCTCTCTGCTGCTGTGCATATTGCTGATTGGCCATGTGAGCTGCATGAGCTTCATCAGCTGCTCTCTGTGCCTGTTCCTGCTGCTGTCTCTGTACTTCTCTCTCAGCTGCCCAAGCTGCATGATCTGCTGCCTCTCTTTGTCTTTGTTGAGCAGCATCCTCCCTTTCTTGCTGCTGTATTGCACGTCTCTGCTCTGCACGTGCAGCATGTCTCTGCTCAAAAGTATTGCTTGGATCAAACTGCTGTGGAATTCTCTGAGCCTGAGCCTGTTGATTTTTCAGCCTGAGCTTGTGGCTGTCCAGTCTGAGCCTGTGGCTGTCTACGATTTTGAATACGCTCCCTATGACGCTGGTTCAATCTGTCCTGTAAATCTTGTTCCCAGTCTCTTTTGGGAGGAAGACCTGGATCAGGCCTTGGTCTGGAAGGACCTGCTGAGGCATTCATATTAGTGTGGCCAGGATTCATCTGATTTTCAAAATAATCAGCATAAATCTGATCATTGTTTTAAATAGAACAAATAAAATGTACCTGATTGTTTGAAGGTCCAGCATGAGATGGACCTGCAGTAGCATTTGAATTGCCAGGATTCCTCTGGAAATTTGAAGGTCCTGGCATTCCAGAGCCAGAAGCATTGAATCCTGCAGCCTGAAATGGTTCACCAAGTGGTGGAGGCCTTTGCTGTGCAGGAGGCTGAGTGGGCATAGCAAAATCAGGCTGTTTTATATCTGTGAAAATCCTTGAACGCTCGCGGCGAACTGTTGGAGAGGTCATTTGTCTTTCTTGACGCTTTTGCTCACGCTCTGCTGCTCTGGTTTTCTCTGGAGTATGTGGAGAGGTCCTGAGTATAATTTTGTTTATATTAAAGCATGTCTAGTAAAGATGATAAGCACTCACTGGGCTGGATTGGTGTTTGCATTATTGTCCATGTTGACAATTGTATTCAATATGAAATTGAATTCTGATTAATACAGAATGTGAATGTGAATTTTAATATGCATGCAAAGAATCAAAATCTCACAATCAGTGATTTGAAGCAACAAAAGAACAACAGAATATCAATTCTGAAATTTGAATCTGAGCTATGACAATGTAATTCTGAATTTTGTATTGTATATAGAAAAACAGTCAAAAGAATCTCACAATCAATATGTGAATCAGAATCTGGACTAAAGACAGACTGTCAGAAAGTGGATTTGGATTTTGTGAACATGTCAGAGTGAAATCTTACAATCAGATATGAATCAACTGTTCAAGTTGCTGCTACAGGATGTAGTCTTCTGTGGATATGCATTCATTCAGTCAGAACAGCAAGAAAAGACATAGATTGGATGTACATACATGGGCTGCAGATGTTTTGAGTCCCCGGAGGAGTGGTGGTTAGAGGCAGAGCTTGCGCGGCCTTGTCGAAGGTTTGCACGGCATTTTCGGAATTTTCCGAAGAATTTCGGAACGTTCCGAGGCGGAAGTGGCGCGCTCTAGAAAGGGACGTGGGCAGCGCGCGTGGACGCCATGTGGCGAACGTGGTTGGCGTGCGCTCCGCGTGCGCTCCATGTGCGCTCCATGTGCGCTCCATGTGCTTTCCACGCGCGCTACGCGCGCCACACTGACCCCCTCGTCCCACTCCTTATAGATTCAAAGGCGAATATATGCACTTCTGACCGTCTCCCAAGAACTGTGGCTCAGGAATCGTCCAGCCAACTGTTTCCATGAACTGATCATCTGCGCTTCTTCCTAATTGACCGGTGGTTTCTCAACGATGCGCAATCTCTCGCTTTGGCAGTCTATCAACGCGTCTCTCTCAGACTTTGACTCCGAGTCAGTTCTCGGGGCTACTAGCGGCAGGATCAGCGCAGTTGCAATCGATGCTGAGCGAGATGTTCTCTACGTTGCGTCTGAGCTTCGGGTACCGATTCCGCGTTAGAAAATTAATGTGTGGAGGGTCGCGGAAGACGAGGTGAGCATAGGCTACTAGGGTTGGGATAATGGTACTGCACTTAAATCTTTGTACAGCCCAAATATGCTGTCTATTCCATATAACAACATTAAATTCGTCCTCTTCGCTCGTTATGAATCCGTGGTTGACACCCGTATCATCCTCCCCCAACGTCACGTCCGAGATCGTATCTTTCAAGCTCCTTCCAGATGACGGAATGCTCGTGATCGTGACCCGTGCTGGAGATATTGTCATGCGCCACTGGATGAGGATATTCGTGAGGTACATTCTGCGGTGACCTATTGAGATACGCGGTGCTCTAAGAATGTGTCGCGAACATACCAGGTCGAAGTAGTTGGTTCCGTTGAGTCCGGTATACTATCAGCGACGTGGGGGCCGGACGAATCTCTCCTTGTCCTAGCCACCGGTAAGCAAGTTTCCTTATCTGAGCGTATCCAGCCGTCGCTATTCTGTCTCATACCGTATGGTCCTACCACAGGCGATAACAAACTCATACTGATGACGTCCACATTCGATATCCTCTCCGAAAGCCCTCTTCACCTGCGAGTTTGGCGAGAGTGTTATTTTCATGTCGCGCGCAACCTGCGTCTCCTAATATTCACCTGAACTCAGATGTGCCAATTGCGCTCGGCTGGGGCGCAAAGGAGACACAATTTCACGGCTCGCTCGGAAGAGTGCAGCACAGGCTGCGCTCGACCTGTCCGCCGTGGGCGCCAGCCCGACGACGATGCGCAGCCACGCATCATGGCGCGGAGACGGCGCGTTTTTCGTCGTCTCCACGCTCATACAGCCGTCTGTGCGTATACACTT
>JABYQE010000136.1:0-70385 GCA_022376435.1 Amylocystis lapponica
AGCGTCACATTCTCAATCAGTAATCACAATTCGCGTTGCGCCGAGGATAATCTGTCTCTGCATCACTGAAGACCAGTGGTATCACGGAGGTACGCCTGCCTTCAATCTGGACACTGGACACACCCGCCATGCCTATGGTTATGGCACATTCCTGAAAATTGTGGCGGTAGTGCGCCGTACAAGCCTTTTCAAATCTCGCATTTAATGTGAGCCTTGAAATCACCCCCATGAGTGCCTATGGTGTCTGCAGAGTTCTGTCATTTGACCATCTCGTCGGGTGTCCGGACATAAATATGCCATGCATGGGCCAGTGGTGTTGCTATAGTATCTGTTACCGGAAACGCAAAGGATTTTAGGACGCGGGCTATAATTCGAAGTGAGGAGGACCTTACTATTGACACCACGAGATGGCCAACCGTTTGGACATACCTGCGCAACTGCATAAGCGCATAACAGATGGTCTTGTTTGTTGCGATGTCGTTCCGAACACTAATATTTTCGTTCTAGCACAGCAATTGTAAGGCCGATCTTGACACCTCGGCGCGAATCCAATGGCTCCCATTAAGCTAGCAATAATAGGTGCGGGTCCATCCTCTTTCTACGTCGCCTCGCGCCTACTGTCCCTACTCCCTCCAACAAATCCTCAATCTTCCCTACTGAAGATACATATGTACGACCGTCTGTGGGCACCGCATGGACTCGTACGATATGGAGTGGCTCCTGATCATCCCGAAGTCAAAGTGCGTAATGTCTGCAACATCACAAGATGGGGCTAATTCACATCTTGGCAGAACTGCATACATAAATTTGATGGGGCTGCAGAAGATCCCCGCCTGCGTTTCTTCGGAAACGTGAACGTTGGGACCCCATCCCCGATCCCCCATGCCCTCTCGCTTCCTCTTTCCGCCATCCTTCCGCACTACACACATTTGCTCTTCTCGACCGGATGCACCGTTCCTATCCTCCACTCAGCGCTACCTCCCTCCGACTACTGCGTACCCGCACTGTCGCTAGTGCATTGGTACACTCAGCACCCCTCTCGCCCGCCACCTCCGCCTCTCGAGCGCCTTTCACATGTCACCCTGATCGGTCAGGGTAACGTGTCGCTCGACATCGCGCGCATGCTCCTCACGCCCCCTACTAATCTCGCCCAATACGACGTTCCCGCCCCCGTGCTCACGACGCTCGAGCGCTCCACCGTTCAGCACGTCTCGATTGTCGGCCGCCGTGGCCCGTTCCAGGCCGCCTTCACGACGAAGGAGCTGCGCGAGATGATGGCGCTTCCTGACGCGTCGCTCCTCCCGTTGGACCCTGCACTGCTCACGCCCCCACCAGGCACGGCGCTCACGCGCCAACAGGCGCGCACGCTGCAGCTGCTCCAGAAGGGCTCAGCAAACAAGCCTGGGACGACGCGCAAGACGTGGTCGCTGGACTTCTTTCGCGCGCCGACAGGCATTACAGGACCCGCAACGCCAGGCACTCGTGCACAGGTCACGCTCGCGCACACGATGCTCGATCCTGCTGCGCGCGCGGTGCCGACGGGAGAGACGACGACGCTCGGCACGGACCTCGTTGTTACGTCCCTCGGACACCGCGCGGAGCCAAGCGCGGCGTGGTACGACCCTACTCTAAGACACCTGCGTACTAGCGGCGGGCGCGTGTTGGATGCGGCCGGGCGCACGGTACGGAATGTGTATGCGAGTGGGTGGGCAGCGATGGGTGCGCGGGGTGTGCTCGCGAGTACGATGATGGACGCGTACGCGGTTGCGGACACGATCCTGCAGGATTCGTTCCCTGGGGAGACGAAGACTATCGCTTCTGACGATGTGGACGTCGGGGCGCCGATCATAAAGGAGGACGAGCGCGAGCGCGTTGCGGTGTTGCCTGCAGAGGTCGCGGACGACGCGCCGCCCCCTGCGGTCGAGCAGGGACGCCAGGAGGGGCTGGTCACTGATTATGAAGACTGGAGTGCGGTGAGTGCGGAGGAAGTCAGGCGTGGAGAGGCGATGGGCAAGGAACGCGAGCGAATGGGGTGGGAGGAGGCTCGGGTGTTGCTTTCGAGTTCGAGAGCTCGGAGGTCATGAACCGTGTAATTGATCATCGTGAGTCGCTGTGTCCTGCTTCCGCGTAGATCCGCCTGATGTTCTTCTTGTCTTAGATCGTTCTTGCGGGTGCGATCTATGTTCACTATCACACAAAATGTCGTGGAATACATCAATCTCTCGCAGTGTGTGAAGGTTTGAGGGCCGGACAATTTGTAGTTGTCGAAGTGTGGGATCGCCGCAACAGTTCTTTCCCGTTTATCTCGCGAAAAGAATGTCTGGGAACTCCGAGTCAGGCAGGTCGACTTGTGTATGACGTGAAAGCACCCGCAAACCGTCGTAGTAAACATTTATTGGCCGTAGGCTGTAGTCTGATGATGTGGCGGGTGTCGCGGGTGAACGCTGGTCTACCAACTGTACCCTGCTCTCGACACCCAGTACAACTCGATTATATTGAAATTAGTCTCTGCTCTTCAACGCAAAGACCCCGCTATTCCCCGTGTATCTTCCTGATATGTTTTCCTTGAAGAGCTTGAGGTTTCGTCCCGCGTCAGCTCGCTGCATGCTGCAGACTTCCTCCCGACCCGTTCATCCCTCAAGAGGCACAACGCGCCCGGCTCGTTTCTTATCATCAAGTAGCCCACACCGTGCTCGCTATGAACGATTCAACGTCGACCCAGAACATCCCTTCGACATGCGTAAGTGGGACAGAACCACGCAGGTGTTCGCGGTCGTAGTGGTCGGCGGCGGTGTGTACTACCTATCACAGTGCGTGTGTGCACCCTCGGCTCATTACATGCCAGGCGTGCGTGCTGACGTTGGCCCGATGCAGTCTAGAGCAGGTGCCCGAGACAGGGCGGTGGAGGTTCATGGACGTCAATCCGAAATACGAAACAAAAGTGAGCGTTGCCGACTTGTGCGCCGTGGAAGTAGCGTCGATGACCCCGTGGCCAGCTCGCAAAGATTGCGTATGAAGAGACCTTGCAAGAATTCAAGGGGAGGACGCTCCCCGAAAACCACCCGTTGACCCGCCATGTCCGGCGTGTCGTCAACCGCATTCTCGAGTCGAACAATCTCGGCGTCCTCAGGGGTTCGGAACCAGGTCTCATCCCGCCTGCTAGCGTGACGGATGATTTGTGGGCGCCCCAACTTCCCCCAGAGGATGTCCTTCCCGGTGCTGGTGGGCGGGAGTGGAATTTACTGGTAGTGAATGATGACAAGGTCGTGAATGCTGCGGCCACCTTTGGTATGTGGAAGTCATATACGGAGGCTCTTGCGGACACTGAGCGGGAGATATGAAGGAAACATCATCGTCTTCACCGGTATCTTACCTGTAGCCAAGGATGAACAAGGACTGGCCGCAATATTGGGACATGGTATGTCTGATAACTCGTTAACACCGTTACTTGATCTGACCTCTTGAGCAGAGATCGCTCACGTAGGTGAGCGTCTTTATTGTACTTGAGACTGAGTCATCTCATTCACTTGGTCTAGTGGCACGACACAATTCGGAGCGATACTCTTCTATGAAGGTGCTACTGGCCCTCGCCACCTTATTGGAGGTTGTTGGATTGGACGTCGGATCTCAAGGCTCGCTGCATCGTTGCTTTACGACTTGCCGAACTCGCGCAAGATGGAGTTTGAAGGTACGTTGGCACCGCATGTCACCAGCAAGGTAAACTAACTGACGGTCTGGAATATCCAGCGGACAAGATTGGCATCAGGCTTTCTTCCGAGCATGCTACGATCCGCGGAGCTCACCGGAGTGCGTCCTCGCTAATCGTATCTTGTCTCAATGATTCTTAACACCCTATCCAGGATGTTCGCGCGTCTCGCGAAACTCGAGGGCCGCGGTGGTCTGAACCTCAACTTCCTCCGCACGCACCCGGCTTCGGACATGCGCATCAAGGTGCGGGGTGCCGTACACAGCGAGCTTCATCATTACGCTGACCTTTGTCCACTACAGGCCCTTCAGGATATGCTTCCCGAGGCGTACACCATACAGGCTGCAAGCCCTAGTTGTGGGGAGACTTCTGATAGCCTGGCTGCTTTCCGGGACACGTTCACGCAGGCGCAATGGGCCGACGGGCGTGATGGTGCGATAAGGAGATGGTCGTAGACAGCGCGATGGACGGTATCATTGAACGGGTGCGTCTGAATATTCGAACAAGAACCCGACGGCCTCTACATCTTGCTTTGCCGGCATACTAATGTCAATAGTAATTATTCGCTTGTCCGGTCACGAGAGATCGAGTGGTCAAGCGGTGCCGGTAGAGTGTCAGCCCCACATTATATGTCCCTGAATCATCCCTGAGCTTCCCTGCTTCTCAAGTTGGGTTGCACATGCGCTTTTTTTTTTGGCCTAAGTATCGCCTTGTCATGCATGCCATGCCTTCACGGCATCTTCAGTCTCCCTAACAGAAGTCAGAACCCTCTCCACCCTTTTCCCATTTGTCTGCCCGCAGAACCGGATCACTGCAAGTACTTCCGCAGTGTTTCAGGAGCGCTAAAGCTCGGCTGGAATTGGATCGCCGCGGATCTAGTCGTCGCCGCACATCATCATCATGCGGTACATGAGTGACATGCCAATTTCATTAACTCGCTGATGCATTCTGGCAGCCTTGTCGCAGGCTTCCATGGTGGTTATTCATGAGCGCAAACTGTCCAGAGGAGTCGACTTGACGCCAGCTAATAGCTCCACGGTAAGCAGATGCCGAGGGCGGGCAGAGCGGGAGCGGCGGCGGTGTGAGAACCACTGGCAACAGAGAAGACGGGACCACGATACCGGCAGCGAGGGAGAAGGAGGCGGGAGGGGGAGCAGTGGCGACCCGGGGAGCGGAGTACTCAGCAGCGGCAGCGGGAGTAACAAGGAAAGGGTCGGCGCGAAGCCCGACGGCGCTAACCCTCCCACCTTATGAGCTAGACGTGCAGCGCCTCTCCATCGCCGGAAGAGTCACTGAACCCACGCAACCTCGCTGCGATGTCAATTTCCAGACGACTTTTACCACCTGCGACCTTCTCGCCCCACTGCTCAAAATTCCCCAGATCCCCATCGCCTTCATGGTCCTAGGCCAGCTCTTCCCGCTCACCGGTCCCACGGACATTAGCCAGGACACACTGTCGGAAGTGTTCTCGTAGGAGCGCATCGGATACTTGGTACTGCGGAGCAACACTCGTGTTGCGCCAGAGTGTTCCCCCTTCGAATAATCCGGGGTAGGTGAAGTCGATGATGCGATAGTTGTCCTACAAAAGCAAGTAAATGTCCCAAACAGCCGAACAGACATGGCGAGAGAACATGACGTCGGGGTTGACAGCGATCTCGTACGAATCGAACCGAGCATGCACGTCGGACCTCAGGAGCATTCCGTTCTGGATTGAGTTGATGCCGTTAGGACCCTAGATGATATCCTCGGCATTATCGTCGATGTAACGCCCAAAATGCAGCTGATGCCACTATAAAATGGTTTCATACTTATATGAAATGAACGGTGGCGAAGGTGACTCACGGCATCTGCATGCGCGATGGGGAAAATATGCGAACTGCGAAAGGGGCCGAATCGGTCGCGCCAGACCGGTGTCCCAGTGACGCAGCATCGCATATCGCGTTCCCGCACTCGCTCAGTGAAGCGTTTGGTCTGTACGCCGACATGATATGACCCAATCAATCAGTATTCATCAGGGAAAGGAAACAAGTGAACTAACCCGGCCGGATCCCGAAACATTCACAGAAAGCGCACGGGGGTGGTGGCGTTCCGGCGTGAGGTCAACCGTCAGTGGCGAACGATCTGTAGATTCTTTGTGAGAAACCAACGCTCCAGTCCAGGATAAAAGCCATGAAAAACACGAACCTGGGCTCAAGATGCGGAACTCGCCTTCGGGCATGGGTGTCGTATCGCTTTGGTCGAAGGCGGCTGCTCCACCAGTGGCTGGGAAAAGGGCCCATGGGCGGTCGACGACGACGATAGCGTTGAGCCAGTCGTATAGCATAGCGACGGACACGCCGCCGTGTTGTGTGAAACCTTGCGACCCTGCACGTCAGTCTCCGGTCACGATCGGGTTGAGCACCAGACAGCACCTCGTACCAGCGACGACGTTGCTTTGGTGGTCCGCGACTACGACATTTCGACCTGCGGGATCCATACCGTGGCGAGCGGTGAGTTTGAATGGTAAAGCCTGGGGAGAACGTTCGGCGTTGGTGAGCAACAAGTTGCGAGATGCTCACGTCAGCTGTACGCAGACCACCTCCAGTACATGCTGCTTTTTGGACAGATGAAGGCTACGGCGTCTGCAGGATCGCCGCATCTACGAGGTGCACTAGCCTGCGAGCTAATTGCGTTAGTGCGTGATAAGCGAGGAGCCGGGATCTACAAAATTTCATTGCTACCGCTACGGTGGCTTGTGTACGCGACATGCCAGTGGACCGAACAAATCATATACCCTGCGTCTCCGAGTTAGGTGCAGCCCGTGCTTCTCATCGACCTCCTTCTCTCGTTCATGTCATTCTTTCGCAACCGCCGCAGCTCTCTGCTCTTCCCCGATTCAGGACGACCCAGCACAGAGTCCTCCCGTCCCACCACCGTCAAACCAGCGACTCAGCCTGGTCTATCAGGCGTCGAATATCCACCCTCTCCATTATTAGTTCCAAGCTATCCAGGCACCGCACTCCTTCATCCACTGCAGTCGGCCACACCGTCGATTTCCCCAGGACGTACAACAGAGATGGCAGCGAGTCGCCATCACCACCGCCTTCCCTCGACATTCGCATGCCAACCGGGCTAGGTCGTAGAGCCAGCGCGAAACGGCCCTCCACAGGCTCGCAGCAGGGCACCTCCAAGGTGTATCGCGCGGACAGGCGTACCCGGAGCATCAGCTCTCCAGACCTGCCGGTGTTAGAGCATTCGACCTGGCCCGACGTCCTTGCATCCTTGGACGAGGACCTCCCGTCCGAATCGTCGTCTGTGATAACCCACATGCCTCCCGAGCTGCTGACAGTCATCTTCTCCGCGGCAGCACACTCTGACATCGCGTCGCTCGCGTGCGTCTCGAGGGGGTTCCTTGCACCTGCGCTGCGCGCACTGTACGGCGATCTCGACTTGCGCAAAGTCGACGATGAGCGCGTCGGGAAGTGCATTTCCGTCATCGCCTCGAAAAGGATCGTTGGCGGCTACGTACGCAAGTTTGCGTGTCGTTCGTTTCCGTCCGCCAAGAATGGGGCAACACACCTGACGATGGTGACGCTGGCGATAGCCCTCACGAACATGCACCAGCTGCAGTCGCTCACGCTTCCGCAGTTCGAGGCATCCCTCCTGTTTCACACGACATTCCGTCTGCGACGCCTGACCGTGCTTTGCGAGTCCATTCCCCCAGACGAGTTCCGAGACTTCATTTCCTGGCTTGTGAACCAGCCAGCGCTGGTTTCCCTTTCGCTCCCTAATCTCGTGCTCAACACATTCCTCGACTATCACGCGGAGGGCTCTGGCATCCCTCCTCATGACCGTGCTGCTGATGACAGCCCAAATACTCCCGTGTCCCAACGGGATACCACACCGCGCGCTCTGCCATCACACATCCTTCCGCGACTCGCGCATTTCTACGGCCCTCCCTCCTTCGCTGCTGCGATTGTACCAGGACGTCCAATTGAGTCGATCGTCTTGAACGTCAATACCACGCTCTACGATGGTTTGCGTCCGTCGGCCGTCATGTCCGCACTGACACGTGCGAGCGTAGGACTGCAGCAGCTAAGCATCAAATCCGCTTCGCCGAAGATTGATGCGCGCACACTCGAGCGCGTGCTCATGTCCGCAGGCGCAGAGCTCGGCAACGACCTGCAGAGCCTGGACGTGCACTGGGTGCTCGAAGACGAGGTGCGTCGCCCCTCATGCCCGTCTGCCGTCCGCGCCCGCTGAGCGGCCGTTCCAGATGCTGTACAAGCAGATCCTGGCGGTCCTCCCGCGCTTCCGCGCGCTGCGGACCCTGCGCCTGTATCGCGACTCGCCCCCGCCCCCGCCCTGCTCCCCCCCGCCGCGCTCGCCCCCACCCGCGTCCCCCCCGTCTCCCATGTCCCCCGTGTCCCCGTCCGCACTGCTCCTCCCCATCCCCCCGTCGCCGCTCCCGTCCTCGTCGTCGAGCCGCCCGTCGAGCGCGGGCAGCATCGCGCTGGACATGCCGCTGCCCCGCGCGCACGAGCGCTCGCACCTCGTCGCGTGGAGCAAGTGCTGCCCGTCGCTGCGCACCGCCGTGTTCCTGTCGGGCGCGGAGTGGCACGTCAACATGCGCCTGAGCTCGTACGTCAGCCTCGCGACGCCGACGTTCGCGTTCGTGGGCGTCGTGCCGGCGGCGTGATGCGCAGCTGGGGCCGCGCAAAGTTACATATCAGGTTGTGGCGGGGTCTGTCCCCGCATGCCTTAATGAATATACCTCCCCGTTATGTCGATGGGCGCCGTTACCGTTGAGATGGTCTGCACGGCACGGTAGATCTCGAGATCTCGATCGCAGCGGGATACTTGGACGGTTGTGACCGTTGACGGCGTGCTCTGTGGCGCGTCCCCTGCACCACCGTTGTCTGCGCATCTCAGTCGTCAGCAATGTCTATACGGCGCATGCGATTAAACCATGTAAGGCTGAACGCATATCCCGCTGGGGTCATGATCGAGTGCTTATTCCGTGGATGTGGTCAGTGTTCCGTGTCGCATCTGTCACCCCGAAGTGATACTTTCTTGAGCCTGTCCCGAGGCCATGGCGAGGGTCCTTGTTCCCTGACGGCCTGCAGATAAACCCCGCCAAAAACTCCCGCTGTATTCCAACCAAAAAATACTGTACGATGTTACACACGATCCGGTTATCTACCTTGCGAGCGTCGTCGGCGGACAGCACCTTGGTTGTTCCTTGCAAGTGTCAGTGGGTTCCTTCCTCCAGCCTGCTAATGATATTATAATGCGTTCTGTTGTTCGCCGTCTCCATCAATTCCGAAAAAATGACTGCATGTGAGGGGTGCCCTCACCGGCGATTTCCTTGCGAGCGGTGGTATTGAAAAGTCGATCAATGGTGATTGGCGAGGGGGCTGGCGGGGCCGAGTGCTCGGTGGAACGCGGTGGGCGTCAAGCGGAGGGAGTAATCAGCTCACGTGGGTGCAAACAGTGACAAAGAACGCGAGAAATAAAATATATATCGCCGCCGCGCCTCGGCTGTTCCTAACACTTCAACTCCGCGTCGCTATCATCTGTCGCTCCTAGCTAGTGCTCGCCATGGTCGCCACCGTCCAGAAGCCCGCCCCCGCGTTCAACGCCACCGCCGTCTTCGACGGCATCTTCAAGGACATTGCGCTCTCTGACTATCTGGGTCAATGGTAGCTTCCCGGTGCATAAATAGCGTATGGCGCACAGCTCACTCAGCTCTTCCACAGGGTGGTTCTTTTCTTCTATCCCATGTGAGTGTCCGGATGATGCTCGCCAGGCCATTCACCTGCTAATCTGCCGCTGATCTTGCCAGGGACTTCACTTTTGTCTGTCCGACCGAGATTCTCGCATTTAACGATGCGCTTGCGCAGTTCAAGGAGCTCAACACCGTCGTGCTTAGTGCGTGTGCCTGCGTCTGCGACTTCGTATCGAGTCTCCTTGCTCACCTTCCTCTCAGGCTGCTCGACCGACTCGCACTACGCCCACTTGGCATGGGCGCTACAGAGTCGCAAGCAGGGCGGTCTAGGCCCTAACCTCAAGCTACCTATGGTTGCGGACAAGAACATGCAGATTGCCCGCGACTACGGCGTCCTGATCGAGGAGGAGGGTGTTGCGCTGCGCGGGCTCTTCCTCATCGACCCGAAAGGCATCTTGAGGTGCGATCGACGATGACGCCACTCCGTCCATGCTGATGTCTTGCTCGCCCTTGCAGGCAGATCACCATCAACGACCTGGCCGTAGGCCGCTCGGTGGACGAGACGATCCGTCTGGTGAAGGCGTTCCAGTTCACCGTGCGTCGTCATCATGCGTGGCCCTCGAGATGTGATCGCTGACGATAGACGCACCTGCAGGACGAGCACGGCGAGGTGTGCCCCGCCAACTGGACCGAGGGCAGCAAGACCATCAAGGCTGACCCCAAAGGCTCCCTCGAGTACTTTTCCGCGGCGGGCACGAACGGCCATGCGGAGACGAAGGGCACCAATGGCACCGATGCCCCCAGGAAGCGTGCGCGCGCTGACTGATTGGATTGCTCGCCCCACCTTATGTCAGTGTCCATTTTTCGGTCATATAAAAATAGAGGGCCGTGGGCGCCCGGCGGATGTAATGATCTTGGTATGCAGACGATATGAATCTCCATATAATCCCTCCTCGATTTTTGGGCCGCACATCTTTGGGATAGAACTGCGCTGTAGATGTGGAGCGGTAGATGTGTTGTGGCCACCTATCGTATGATTTCCCGGTTGCAGATCTATGCAGAAACGTCGAATCATATTGATACAGCGTCAGCGACTGCTTGATTCTACCAGAATACAGCATCGATCGTACTGAAAATACAACGTGAGCATTGAGCCATCATACACATGTTGCGCGTGAAGGACATCTCCATTTCCCGTCCGTGGGCTGCGAAGGGGGGGCGATCAAGCAATTTCGTGTTCTGCAAGGAGCTGCAGAAAACCAGTTTGAGCAAGAGAGCAGAGTCGACACAGAACACCTCACCATGTTCGGTATGCCACTCGAGATGGGGTACGTGTGGCTGCAATTCGGGCAGATCATCGCGCCCTCCTCGACATTCACCTGGTCCGTACCCATCATCAACAGGAGGGATCGCCGAGGCGGGATATGCACCGACATACCTCCAGCAGAACGTGGTGCAGCTTTTGGAGGAACTCGTCGTCCATCATCTCTGGCGGCTCGGCGGGCAGCGATGTATCACCCAGCTAAGCCAAGGGAAGAGGGAAAAACGACTGAATGTCTTGTGTGCACGCGGCTGGACTTCCTGCTGCTCACCTGTCGTGCTGCGTCGACGAGCGCAGTCCACTCGAGCCTCGGCATGAACCCACGCAGAAAGTCGGGGTTGAACTCGGTCTCGCGCAGCTCGATCTCGGCGTCCTTGAACTTCAGCGGGAAGTTGTTCGACGTGCACCCCTTGGCATGGCACGCTAGCAGGTTGTGAGTGATGAGGCGGACCATACCTCCGCGACGGACGCGATGTTTCTCGAGGCGGGACCGGCAGTAAGTAATGAAAGTTTGTTACGGTCTACGGGCGCCCGCATGCCGTATATGGAAGGCGTCGGCGTCGGGGACAAACAGGCGCAAACGTCTCGTCCTCTCGCCTGCCATCCCGGAGTTCTGCTGCAGACATGCCGCGCCCGCCATCACCCTCGATACCCGAGAAGGATTTTTTGTATGGCGCCCTCAAACAGGCTCTACGACTCGATGGGCGAGCGCCGCTCGAGATGCGCACACCGAGTCTTGATTTTGGACCCGAACTGGGCTGGGTCGAATGCGCCCTTGGAAAAACACGGTACGCCCGACTCTGCACAGCATTCGTTTTCTCGGCGTTCCTCAGCACGCGCAACGGCCCAGCGTGCTCGCGCAAGTCGACGCAAAGATGGTGAAGCCGCCACCAGAACGCCCGCTCGAGGGCATCATCTCCATCCACTCGGAGATCTCGCCCATGGCGTCGAGCGAGTACGAACCCGGCCGGTAGGTGCGTGCGTGCACCGTCCCCGCGCCGCCGCCTTCACGCTGACGCGCGCCCAGGCCCTCGGACGAAGAGGTGGCCATCACGCGCATGCTCGACAAGGTGCTCCGCCGGAGCGACGTCGTGGACAAGGAGTCGCTCTGCGTGCTCGCGGGGCAGCGCGTACGTACACGCCTGCGCGCCGCCGCGCACCGACTGACCCGTGCACCGCCCGCAGGTGTGGCACCTGCGCCTGACGCTCCACTGCCTCGCGGACGCGGGGAACATGCTCGACTGCGCGTGCCTCGCGGGCGTCGTCGCGCTCAAGCACTTCCGCAGGCCCGAGGTCGAGGTCGTCGGCGACGAGGTGACGGTGGTGCGCACGGCGGCCGCGGACAGTGACGGACGACGCTGACGTGCGTGCATGCCCCTCTCTCCCCCTCCCCCCGCAGCACCGCCCGTCCGAGCGCGCGCCGGTCCCGCTCTCGATGCACCACACGCCGTTCTGCTTCACGTTCGCGTACTTCCCGGACCCTGCGACGCCCCCGGTGCTCGACCCGTCGCACCTCGAGCAGCAGCTCAGCGCGGGCCTCGTGTCCGTCGCGCTCAACGCGCAGCGCGAGCTGTGCGTTGTGCAGAAGGCGGGCGGCGTGCCTCTGGCGGCGGATGAGCTGCTGCGCGTCGTGGATGTTGCGGTCGGCAAGGCGAAGGAGCTGGATAAGATCGTTGAGGCGCGGCTGAAGGAGGACTGGTTGGGGCGACACGTCGAGGTGCGATGACGGGCGGTGGTGTGTGTAGGTAGTCATGCATGTTCATCCGTCGTATGCCTTGCACTGAAGTCTCCCGTGTTCTTGTAGTACTTTTCGGGCGTGCATTACTTCAAAGCTTCTGCCAACATGTATGAATGATATTAATGGCAACTTCGGAGAGAACGTGCACGTGATGCCTTTCTGTCTGAGTTCTAGATAAGACGTGACCTGTTTCACCGCGTCCTCATAATTTTGGCGGCGAGGATATCGATAGGCCCTGAGTATTCGCGCGCTGGTTCTGCGAGCGAGAGATAGCGCTAGGGCGAGTAGATAAGGCGCGCCGCTCAGCGTGCTTGCGCTCACAAACACATCCGCATGTCGTCGGAAGACTCGAGCGTGAAGGTGTGTGCACAGGCAGACGTCCAACACAGTATTGCTGACTTGCAGGAGTCGGCGATCCCGGACAGATCGCTCCGGATTTGTGCGGACAGAGGCGGCACCTTCTGCGATGTGCATGGCTCGTACCCCGACCCCAGAATCCTCACCAGAGGAAGGAAATCGTCGTAAAGCTCCGTGAGCGAAATTTGCGGCCCGTTTTCTTAGAGTTGACGTTTTGCAGTCTCCCAGGACACGAGCAACTACCAGGATGCGCCCACGGAAGGGATCAGGCGCATTCTCGAGATCGTCACCCGAAAACAGATCCCGCGCGGTGGAATACTGGAGACAGACAAGATTGGTGCGCCTTGGCCACATCGCGCACCCGCGCACCATTGACTGGCCGAGAGTCTGCAGATTATATCCGTCTGTCTACGACCGTAGCCACGAACGCGCTCCTGGAGCGTAAGGGTCACAAGCATGCACTGCTGATTACCCGCGGCTTCAGGGACCTCCTTCTGATGGCAACCAGTCCCGCCCCAAGATCTTTGACCTCAACATTCGCCGTCCCCGCCTCTGTACTCGACAGTCCTGGAGGTCGACGAGCGTGTGACACTCGTGGCTACACATCGGACCCGAAGGCAGAGGAGCACGCGGTACAGTTTGACGAGAATGGCAAGGTCAAGCGAGGGTACAGGGGTGCAGGATGGGATGGCGAAGGCGACGCCGAAGGTCCCGGTGAGATCATGCAAGGTCTCTCCGGCGAGGCGGTCAGGATCATGAAGCGACCCGGTAAGTCGTCTCAGAGCTCCATCGACGTGTCGCGTCTTATCACCCCTTGATCCAGACCTCGATGTTGTCCGGGAAGATCTGCAGCGTCTTTACGGAGAGGGCTACCGCTCCATCGCGATCGTGTTCTGCCACTCGTACACTTTCCCGGAGCACGAGATGCAGGTTGCCGCCCTCGCGCGCACGCTCGGCTTCCAGCACGTCTCCGCGTCGTCGCAGCTGCTCCCCATGATCAAGATGGTGCCCGCGGTGTGTCCTCGACCGCCGACGCGTACCTCACGCCCATCCTGCGCGAGTACCTCGACGGCTTCTTCAGCGGGTTCGACGAGAAGCTCAAGGACGGGCGGCTGCGAAGCCCGCGGGTCGAGTTCATGGGCAGCGACGGCGGCCTGCTCGACCTCAACAACTTCTCCGGGCTGAAGAGCATCCTGAGCGGGCCCGCCGGCGGCGTCGTCGGGTACGCGCTGACGAGCTGGGACGAGACGCGGAAGTACCCCATCATCGGGTGCGTGCCTGCGCCGCTCCTTTCCACACGCCGTCTGACCCGCCGTGCGGCAGCCTGGACGTGGGCGGCACGTCGACGGACGTGTCGCGGTTCGACGGGCGGTACGAGGTGGTGTATGAGACGACGACCGCGGGCGTGACGATCCAGTCGCCGCAGCTGGACATCAACACCGTCGCTGCGGGCGGCGGCTCATGCCTGACGTTCCGCAACGGGCTGTTCCTCGCGGGCCCGGAGAGCGCGGGCGCACAGCCTGGTCCGGCGTGCTACCGGTACGCGTGCAGGCCGTCGTCGGGTCGACTGTCGCTGATTACGGGGTTCGTGCTTGCAGGAAGGGCGGCCCGTTGGCCGTGACCGACGCCAATCTCATGCTGGGTCGCCTCGTGCCGGCCTACTTTCCGAAGATCTTCGGCAAGTCGGAGAAGGAGCCGCTGGACGTGGAGGCGTCGCGGTCTGCGTTTGAAGTCCTTGCGAAGACGATCAACGGGAGCCAGGAGAAGCAGCTGGACCTCGACGAGATCGTCTATGGGTACGCGCGAGATATACTGCGAATGTGTCAAGGTTCACAGTTGGCTATCTAGGTTTATCAAGGTCGCGAACGAGACGATGTGTCGACCTATCCGTGCGCTGACAGAGGCGAGAGGTTACGCAACTTCGAAACATATGTGCGTGTGGTCTAGCACTGAATGTTCCAGCCATAATCTCCGCAACACAGACTGGCGAGTTTCGGAGGGGCTGGTGGCCAGCATGCCTGCGAAATTGCAGAGCTGCTGGGTATCAAGACGATCCTCATCCACCGGTACAGCTCAATTCTGTCGGCCTACGGTCTCGCCCTCGCAGACCGGTATGTCCATGTCGTCCCTATGCCAGACACTCCATACCGAGTACACGTCACATCTAGTGCCTTTGAGTTGCAGGAGCCATCATCCACGTTCTACACCGCTGCGAATCGCGGTACTCTGAAGGCGCGGCTCGATAGGCTCGATGCAGAAGTGCGGGCGGAGCTGGCGCGCCAGGGCTTCGAAGGCGAGCATGTGCACACGGAGCGCATGTTGAACATGCGCTTCGAGGGCACGGACACGGCGCTCATGGTGCTCCCCGACGGCAAGGACGGCGATGGCCTCGAGGACTTCGAGGCCGCGTTCAAGCGTGTGTACAAGGCTGAGTTCGGGTTTCTGCTCGAGACAAAAACGGTCATCGTCGACGATGTCAAGGTACGCGTGCCTGCGCGCGCAGCCTGATACGCAGTCCCTGATGCTGATTCGGGATCGGGGCAGGTGCGCGGAATTGGCAAGACGTTCGACACTCTCGGGGAGTCTGTGTACTCCGAGGTGGCTAAGATTCAGGAGCGGCCCGTGGACCGCTCGAAAGTAGACTCAACCTACAGCGTCTATTTCGACCGGGTTGGACGCGTCAAGGATACGCCTGTATACCTGCTGCCCGCACTGGAGGTGGGAGACGCGGTGGAGGGCCCGGCAATGATCATCGACGACACGCAAACGATCGTGCTTGTACCAGGGGCGAAGGCGTTGTTGACCAGCAAACATCTGTATATCACACTGGGGTAAAGTTGCGCTGTACGATGTAGAAGCAAAATTCAATCAATTGCATGTAGCATTACCAGATTTCCCTCGACGTGTGCACATCCGGGTGTTCGTTGGCACACATAAGTGAGATTGGTAGAGGCACATTGTCTCACTGGAGTGTACACGAATCGACCTCTACTGTCGCGTACTGCAGGTATCGTTCATAAACGGGTTGAATCCCCACTCAGACGTGACATACCTTCCGCCCCATTCCATTTCACTCATCCTCGTATCCCTGAATTGGCTGCCTTGGCCGCCGCGGGACTAGATTGCAACTATCTGTCAATACCGACGCGCTTGACGCACACAACGTACTCACGGGGATAAGTAGTGGGGACGCGCTCGGCGGATTTCCAACCCAGTTTCTCGCGCACAGGCGGCACGGTTATGAGCATGACAGGGCCCATGAACCCAAGGACACACGAGTAGAAGATGACGGGCGAATCATGCGCTTGCCGTTGCTATTTGGCGAAGACCGGTAGGGCGGGTCGTTAGCTCGAAATCGCTGTGTTTATATTTTTGTTCACCCACCAGATAACGGTATGTTTGGCGAAAGGGAGAGAGCAGCGTAGCCATGGTGTGGACGGCCGAAGGTGAAGGGCGGGAGGAGATCTAGACGGGTGTGGATAGTTATTTATTTACTTTGTGTTCGTTTACCTTGTAGCCAATCACTTGTGATTGAATTCTTATCTTGTCAATACGTCGCCTATTGACCATCGATAACTTACACGCTGCTTCACTCAACCACAACACTGTCTTCAAGGTGGTCTTCCCCGTCTCTCGAGCCTTTCCCCTGCGGCTGAGGCCATTGGCCAACATGTCTGGCTATCACCGATCTGCGCGCCCAGGAGTCGACTCGCACCGTACGCATGATGCATCTTACAACGGGTATGGGACCTGGTATGAGGATGTACACGAAACCCCAATCCCCACCTCGTCTCAGTCTTTGTACCAGTCTGCGACAGATTACCAGCAGGAAGGTACATCAGGTCCGCGCGACGTGCAGCAATTTGATCACAGTGAAGGTCGGCATTACACACGGAGAATCGACATGCACAGACGGGATCGCGATGCATATGCTCATCACAGCCGCTACGTCGTCAACGGGTCTTCTTCACCGCCGCGAGAACCGTCAGCCCACCAAGCATCCGTAGAGCATGCGAGGGATCCTCGCTCGGTGACACCTCCGCCACCGCGTTCTCCATCTCCCACATACCTCGCGCTCACTGAGGGATCATCTTCGCATCTCCCAGATCCCACGAAATCTAGGAAACTTCTCATATTGGATCTCAACGGCACGCTGGTCTTCCGCTCCAACGTCCGGAGCAAGGTCAAGCCTGAGAAAATACCGGGCGAGAACTGGCACTTTTTACCGCGCTTGCGCCCGGTGCACCCTCGACCATACATGCCCGCCTTCCGCTCCTATCTCTTTGCGTCAGAAACGCGTGCATGGCTGGACGTGATGGTCTGGTCGTCTGCGCAGCCGCACAGCGTAAACGACATGGTGGAGCGCTGTTTTCACGAACAGAAGGAACACCTCGTGGCTGTTTGGGCTCGGGACACCCTGGGGTTGTCGGAGGACCACTACAGTGCGGATCCATTCCCTTTTATCTCACATTGTGCAAGCCTTGCTTCGGCGATGCCGGGTCGAGTGTCCTGAGGTCTGTCGATGGCACTGTCCAGTTCTGTCGACGTACTGCCGGACGCTGTCCCAGTCATTGGGTGTCGCATCCCGTTCATGCGCATGCAGCTATTGATGCCAGCTGACCCTTCGTCTTTTTCGGGCATTCAGGACGGAAAGTCCAAACCGTCAAGGACCTCGCCAAGCCCTGGGCCCAACTTCCTTCCCTCCTAACACATTCCGACCCCTCGCCCGCGTCTTCCACCGCAAGCACGCCCCGCTCCAGCCCCCCGCCCAGCTCTGTCACGCAAGACGAAAGTACATCCTGCGGTTCTCCGCAGGCGCATTCCGCATTGACCACCCTCCTTCTTGACGACTCCCGCGCAAAGCAGAACTGCAGCCATACAACCATGTATGCATCGGCGAGTATTCAGCGGAGCGCCGGGCGAAGGATTTGGAGTCCCTCGCGTTGGGGAGCGACTGGCAGCCAGCCACGAAGACGGCCGACGTCGTGCCAGAGGAGAACAGGGCCGACGAGCTCCCCCCGCGCGGCAGCTCGGAGCCGGACAGGGACGATGCGGCGCAGGACGATACCACGGTGTCGAAAAAGCGGAGGCGCCTGGAGAAGAAGCTGCAGAAGCGCGCGGCCGGCTCGACGCCAGGCCGGAGGGGCCGCACGACGAGACGCTGCTTGCCGTCGTCGGCGTCCTCGACGCGATCAAGCACGAGAGCAACGTCGCAGCGTGGATCCGCGGGGGCGGGTTGTGGGGCCCAGCGGGCGCACCTGTCGAGCGGGGCCGCATACATGCGGACGGTCCGTCTGCGGCGCAGAGCCGTGGCCCGGAAGAGGCGCAGCGGACGCAGATGTCGGACCCCAACGACGACGACGATGCATCTACTGGTCACGCGCGTTCCTCCGCCGATGCCCGAATGCCTGCCGGAAAGAAGCGCAAACACAGAGAGGTGCGCGCTGCTGCCGAGGCAGATGATAAGGCAGGAAACGACATGGCCGTTGCCGCCGACACAGCGCCCCAGTCCCCGGCTCGGGACGTCGCTGACCTCAGTGTGGATGCGGCGGAGGTCATTGAGACCCCATCGGTGCCAGCGATGTGGTTTGAAGACCCGTCCACTCTTGCGTTTTGGGCTGGTCGCGGTCGGGAAGCGTTGCAGCAACTTGGGATACCAGTCGAGCATGGTATCGAGCGCTGAGTGTTCTCCGTGATGTTGCTGTCCACGAATCCGTCGTGCGGTGATGCTGTGCCGCGTTGCTGTGGAATCCGCTCGCTCTGGACGCGCACAAGCAAGTTGACATCTCTTCTGTTGACGAGTTCCTAGGAGGACTCGAATCATGTCAGAGTGAGCTCTTTTGATGTCTGCTATATCACCGTTCCCTTGCCCGTGCATTCGACTGAGCGTATATATGCTGCAGCTTCTGTTGTGTCCATCGTCTCTAGCCTCGTATTGGTAGTACGTGGAGCACGCCACAAAACGTCTGCATACATACGTACTACCAGTGTTGCTTCTGAAATTCCTCCTGCGTGACTGAAGATTTCCTCACCACCACTTGGCCTCACCACCACTTGATGATACAATTCTGCAAATATAATACATCTCATGTCTGTTGTACAGGTATTTAGCCAACCATACTTCGCTTTCTGCCACGTAAACGAACTACCATCCGGACTGAGCAGGAGGTCTCGCATGTAGAATGTCAGACTCACCATCGTCGAGCCTCCTTCCGATGGCACTCCAGTCGCGCCCCGACCTGACCTGGTATGCTTTTAGCACAGAGGCAAAGAGCGGCTCGGACGCAGGATGCGTCGAAGAGAATGCGCGCTCGAGGACATACAGGTCCACCGCTTTGTCTTCGACCAGTGCAGATGTATACGCGAGCCCGAAATCGATCAATACCTGTATATGGTCAAATAGCTGTTCATTCAAACGATGATAACGGGGGCGACGTACTAGCTGGACTCGCTTTGGAGAAGAGGGATGGCGCAACATCATGTTGGATGTTGTGAGGTCGCCGTGGATAATGTCCGCCTGGTGCATCTTTGCGATCTCAGTACCGATGAGCTGCATCACATCATCTGCAGGTGGCCTATTCAGCTCGACAACGCCGTGTAGCACAGGCTCCAAAGCACCTTGTGTCACACCGAACTCCTGAAGAGGGTCGCCTTCGGCTTCCGGCGCATCTTCACATGTTTCATCCTCACCCTCACCCTCGTCCTCATCCTCCGCACCGCCCCCGAGTAGGTACCTGATGCTGTTTCCCGGGATCCATTCTAACGCGAGCACGCCTTCTGCCGCATCGACCATCCGTATCCCGGGCACATTCACACCGCTTCTGTTTGAGCGAGCTTCGCGTCAGTGTGCTACCGCGGTAGAACCGAGCGCAGACTGACCGCATGCATTTGATAATCGCACGCGCCTCGCCAGCAATCCTCGCCTTCGTCAGCGAGGTATCAAGAGTCGGGTGGCGATACTGCTTGTGGAAACGGTGCTTGAGTAGCACTGGGTCTGCGCCATGCGATCCCCCAGCATGGCTGGCTGCATCCGATGCGGGGTGGAGGCGCACTTTGTAGACTTTCTGTGATTTTCGTCGAATTCAGGACGATTTAGGGGGGGCGAGAGACACAATCAGACTTGCTGCTTCGGCCCCTTGAGATATCGGGATGGCGGAGGCCAGCAGATTCTGCGTCGGTGAAGAATTCATAGCTATAGCCTACCGGTGAGCGATCTAGAGTGAAGCGGTCGGAGACTGGCACTACAAAGGCACTTCTTGTCGGAGTGTATATTGAGTTTTCTGAGATCCAATGTTTGCTTACTGTGGCGATGGAAATTGAAACACAGATTAGAGCTAATTACTGAAACTTTGCAGCCGACGCCACCTAGACCGTCGCACAACTTTTCAGTGCTTCTCGACGTCGAGCTCGATTTGCACAGGCTTCTGCTCGCCGTGTACAACAGCTCTCACGACTTCTGCACGATCCTTACAACCTGTAGAACAAGCATATAAAGTGAGCGCACCTTCCTGTGCTTACCGCGAGCGCGCGGCGATTTATCATGCCATCATCGCAGAAAACACCATGACGCCGTTCTCAAAGCCAGAGACAGTGCTCAAGCAGGCCGAGGGCCTGATCTCGGTTGGCCAGACACATGCCGCACTGCAATCCCTTACGGAGATGTTCTCGTCCAAGCGGTTCCGCTCGACGCCGCTCGTGGCTCTCGAGCCCATCATGCTGCGCTTCGTCGAGCTGTGTGTCGACATGCGCAAGGGTCGTATCGCGAAGGAGGGTCTGATGCAGTACAAGAACATCGCGCAGAACTCGAGTGTCGCCTCGATTGAAGTCGTTATCAACCGGTTCATCCAGCTCGCCGATGCGAAGGTGCAGGAAGCGCAGGAGAAGGCCGATAAGGCGGTTGCGCTCACCGACGTAGACGACCTGGAAGCGAGCGAAACCCCAGAAAGCATCCTGCTTGGAGCGGTCAGCGGTGACCAGAACAAGGACAGGACCGATAGAGCTCTCGTAACCCCCTGGCTCAAGTTCTTGTGGGAGAGCTACCGGACAGCTCTGGAGACCCTTAAAAACAACTCCCGGTTAGAAGTAATCTACCAGGCGAGTAGCATCTATGCTAGCGTTTTGCTCCTCGCTCATCATAGAGCAGGCAATCGCGCAACAAGCGTTCAAATTTTGTCTCAAACACGAGCGGAAGGTCGAGTTCCGTCGCCTGTGCGAAACGCTGCGCCTGCATCTCTCGAACGTAGCAAAATACGCGACCCACGCGAACCAATCGCATGCGATCAACCTCTCAGACGCGGACACCCTTCAACACCACCTCGATACGCGCTTCGCGCAGCTCAACACATCGGTCGAGCTTGAGCTATGGCAGGAGGCTTTCCGTTCTGTCGAAGACGTGCACAATCTGCTCACGATGGCCAAGAAGGCGCCGCGACCTGCCATGATGGCAAACTATTACGAGAAGCTGACCCGGATCTTCCTCATGAGTGGAAATGCGCTCTATCATGCGGCGGCATGGGGGCGGTACTACACGATTGTGACCGCGATCGGGGGCAAATCCGAGGAAGAGCTGAGCCGGCTGGCGGGCCAGGTGCTGGTGAGTGCTTTGGCCGTGCCTGTGGGAACGCAGAACGAGGAAAGTGTGGCGGAAGAAGGCAAGGGCAAAAACGGCCGATTAACGGCTCTACTCGGCCTATCTAAGACGCCAACCCGCGCGGGGCTCATCAAAGACGCGGTACGCCATTCGCTCTTGTGTGAGTTCGTTGGCTGATGCTGCAGAACTTAGCTCGCACGCAACGTGCTCAAGCTTTCGCCGGAGACTGTCAAGTCCCTCTACAACATCCTCGAAGTGACGTTTGACCCTCTGACTCTCTGTGAATCTGTCGCACCGTTGCTCAAGGCCCTCCCCGACGACCCAGCCTATGTGTCATACGTACCCCTATTGCAACGTGCACTGCTGTCACGCCTACTATCTCAGCTGTCGCAGGTCTATTCCTCCATCAAGATCAGCAACTTGCTTGAGCTCGTGACGCCCCTTCGCGATTCCGCCGCCGAGGGCGACGGCGTCAATGCATACGATGCGGAGCACGTCCAGGCGTATGTGATGGGCTGCGCGCGGCGGGGCGAACTTAACGTACGCGTCGACCACGCGGAAGGCAGTATTACGTTTGTCGACAGCCCGTACGGCGGTGCTGAGGATGCTAGCACGTCTGCGTCCGCTACAATTGCCGGCGCAGTGCAGCCGTCGTCCTCAGACTTCGTGCGCACGCGCCTCGGGCGCCTCGCGACTTGCCTCCATAATTCGATCGCGACTCTCTACCTGCCTTCTGTGCCAAGCGAGGAGGAGCAGCAAGCGCAGTTCGCTGCGCTCATGACCGCCGCGCAAGCCGAGCGCGAGGCACTCCAGCTCCGCCGTGCACTGGTCGCCCGTCGTCGCGAGTTGCTCTCCGAGCTGTCCGTGCGAAAGGAGAAGGAAGAGGCCAGCCGCCGAGCAGAGATTACTCGCCGTCACAAAGAGGAGGAAGACCGCAGGGTGCGCGAGGAGGCCCGGAAGAAGGAGATGGAGAGGACACGCAGGGATATCGAGACCATTCGCAATGAGGAAGCCCGCAAGCTCGCCCAGAGTTTGAAGGAGAAGGGCAGTCTCAAGGTCGACATCAACGTACGTCGTTCTTGCTACGTCTGAGAGGAAAGCTCACATGCATTTTTCCAGGACATGGAGAACCTCAGTACCGACAACCTCATGCGTCTGCAAGTCGAACAGCTGAAAAGGAGAAGAAAGATCTCAACGAACGTATGCGTATCGCTGCGAAGCGCCTCGACCACGTTGAGCGCGCGTACCGCAAGGATGAGCGGCCTCTTCTCGCCAAGGACTACGAAATCCAGCAGGAGAATGACAAGATTACCTTTGAGGCAACCAGAAGGCACGACTTGAGAGCCACAGACTGCTCACCAGCAAGATCTAGAGACAAAGAAACGGCTCTCGCGCATGTCGGAGGATTATCACAGCAGGCGGGAGGTCATCATCAGCAGGCGCGGCGAGGAGATCGCGAGGCGAAAGGAGCAAGCGCAGAAGAAGATCGACGCGAGAAGGCGAAACGGAGAGCAGCCATTCTCAAGGAGCGCGAGGAAGAGCGCTTGCGTATCGAGGAAGAAGAGCGCATAAGACGCGAACAGGAGGAGGAAGAGGCTCGGATCGAAGCAGGTGCGTGTGTTCAGACGATGTACGAATGGCATCTGACCATACTTTTGGACAGAGCGCATTGCAGAGGAAGAGCGCCTTGCGGAAGAAGAGGCAGCAGCGCTTGCCGCTGCCGAAGCAAAGAAGCAGGAAGAAGAAGCGGCTCGTGCAGAGGCTCGTAAGAAGCGCGAGGAGGAACATCTTGCCTCGTTAGAGAAGACCGCCTGCAACAACAACGAGAAGAGGAGGCTCTTGCAAAGGCCGCGGCCCGTGCGGCGGAGCGTGCTAAGCCACGAGCACCCGCCATGACACGTACCGCGACGAATGGGGATTCAAGATGGCCTCCTAGCTCAGCCACTTCCCGTCCCTCTCCTGGCACGCCGCCCAGGTCGGAGAGTCCTGCGCCGAAGTACCGGCCAGGTGCATTGCAGGGTGCTGGTGGATGGCGTGCAAGGCTGGTAGCAAAGGAAGCCGAAGGCACCGACAATGGAGGTGCAACACCACCTCGTCCTGCGTCGCCTGCAATTAGACCATCGCTCAAAGAAGAACCTGCAAAGGCCGAAGAGGGTTTCCAGACGGTAGAGAAGAAGGGCGTATGGAGGCCCACAAGAGGCAGAGGCAGAGGGCTCTGATTATGCAGTGTAAAATCTTGTTAGTGTCGTTTGCTTTGACGGATCCAATCATCACAATATGCTTGCATGTCGTGGAACAGTATAAATTATGACGAAAACATGGTACAGTACAGTACTATTGCATTGCAGTCTAATGATGTATTGATTCTACAGTAATTGACCGATGAACGTCCCGATATCCGCTAGTCCGTGAGAGCTCGAAAGTTGTTATTGTGCAGAGTAATCATGTTACCTCCTCTTCTTCTGCCGCCAACATCATTTCTGTTGGACAAAACGTGAGATGGGATAATGATAGAACAGAACGTCCTTACCGTTCCACATTGAATTCTGCATCGAAGACATGATGCTATCGGGGTCGTCGTCTCCGTAACGAGAATCCCTTGAAGACACATCCAATCTAAACACAAATGTAAGTGTTGTGATATGTTGATTTTTGGGACAGCACTCACGAGAACTTGGGGCTCGTCTCTATTGATAACATGCTGATATCGCTCGTCCGTCTACTTCGTTGCAGGGCAGGACGTGACAACGGAGAGTCAAAAGCAAATGATAGGTCAGATGATTGACCACCCAGTGCCCTTGTCGGAGAATCAGAGTCGGCAAATTGGCGGATAGTAGTATCCTGTCCAGGGGATGTGATATCACGGGTTATCATAGGTGGTGTCGTCGGAAAACTGTCAACGACGATTGCCGGGATGTCTGCCTCGATATGAGCAGATAGCAACACAACGAGAATGACATGGTTTACCTTGTTCACCCAGCTGCCGCAATCGAGCCTCCTCTCTATGCCTCAAGAATCGACGCCGGTAAGATATCATCAGTAGAAGTGACTGAACTCGATCAAAATCAACAAGATCGGTAACAAGCTTGTTCTTCTCGGTACGAACGACGAGATCTTTGAGACTATTTCATAGTTGTCAGTGACTATGCCGCATATACAGACGAGCACTGAATGATAAAATGTTCTACGCACACTAAGGCATCGCGATCCACGATGAGTTTATGATGTGCTAAGAGAAGGAGCATGTTTGTGAACGAAATGCCTCTGCCCGGTTCATGAGATATTCTGGCTTCGTGGTAGAGTCGGTTGTACAAGTTCTTCCTCTTCTTGATGCTGATACGATCGATGCCACCAAGCACAACGCTTAATTTGTCCAAGTCAACACCTTCAACCACCCGCGGCGACCACAGTTGAGCGGCGTCTGGTGCCTCCTTGACCCTGTTGACAATATTCGGGATGCTGTACTCCGTAGGATAGATCTTGACCTCGAAAACTCCACTGAGTTTCTGAGATATGTCCGGAGAAACTGAGTTATGAACAAAACCGTGAGAAACATAACACTCACGCTGAAGAACGGGACAAAATGAGTGCGCTCTAAATATCCCGTTTTCGGGTTTGCGAACTCAGCCCAGACTTTCTTGAATGCCCGCATCTCCTCTCGCGCAATCGACTTCGATCCACCGGATATCTGAAAGACATAGTAGAAACTTTCCACGACCACACCTGTCAATCCCAGTCAGACAGTCATATGATGATAAGCACCCGGACGAACCAGTGAACAGATTGACGAAGATATACTGTGAGATAGTCAGGCGGAGTACCAATTATAAGACGCGTAGGGATCACGGACCATGCTCAGAACGTTCCACGCGATAAAGAGAGTGAACGCCCAGCCAGCACTTCCACAATCCGAATCGCCATTCGGAAGAGTTGTGCACCGAGGATAAACAATTGCACTTTAGGACGTATTAGTGAACAATCCAGTTTACGGGATGATGTACCTACAAGTCGTGCATGTACTGGTTCCAACCCTCACTTATACGAATATGAGCGGATTCACGGGACAATAATCGGTGCACTCACCCGGTAGTCATGAACGACAGCATCACAAGTGCCTTTGCCAACGTCGTATAGTTCTCATTCCGAGTTTCCGCTGTATTCCATTTCGTCAAGCTGAAGACTTCCAGGAACAGAATGGCGAAAAAGAAAAAGAGAATCAGCCATAGGCCAAGCAGGCTCATGATCACCGGTAAACTCGCCCTGGTTGATGGTCAGCGACTTTTCACAGATGGAGAGATTTCGCTTACACTGCCGTCTTGAAAAGCTTGTTTAGGCTATTTGTTCGTTGCACTAGTTTGAATGCGATCGAGGTGATAAAAAGCTTTTGCAGCTGATCAACCACAAAACTGCTAGATTCGAAGCGCACGATCACGGTGGTGAAGAGACTGCCGCCAGCGACAATCAAGTCAAAGATATTCCACCCATTGGCACTGTAACTCCGCCAACCCAGACCATATAAACGAATGTGGGCGTCTAGCGTATATATGATGGTGACGAAAAGAAAGAAATATTCTGGAGTGTGGATCAGTCAGTCTAAAAACAGCGTATGCACATGTAGCGGCTGCGTACTGCGAATCCCATCCATTGCTGTTTCAGTCTTGAACGTTTGAGTCCTATGAGACAGTTACTTCGTGAAGAGAAGTTTATATGGAGTGCATAGCGTGACTCACATCAGAACAAAGACATGAAGCACGAACATAGCCGTCATCATACGATGCCACCAACCATGTTTATGCACGGCACGATCATAACACCACGCTCGGAGACGCCAGGTAGGCCTCCTCTTCGGTCGTTTAGATGGCCTTTGACGTGTGATGAGTTTCTGCAGGTCGATCCACTCCCTCTGGGGCTGTGTCAACAACGCAGAGCCAGTCCTGGAGGTGAAATTCCCGATAATGATACTGGTGCAGGATGTGTTAGGTTCAAGTTCCCAGTTCTCGACTGAGTAGACTCACCTGACGAAAAGCGTCAAGATCACGACAGCCCCAAGCAAGTTGTAGATGAGGAAAAATATCGAATTGACCTGCGACGCATTGACCTGGGGCTGCAAACCTTCCCCTGTGATACTCGTGGCCACACCCATGACGTCGATCCATCCTTCCAGAGAGACAATCTCGAATAGAATGAGGAGCGATTCTCGGAAATTGTCAAAGGAGAATGTGGTCGAAGGGGAGGGGTGATTCCACACCCGAGGGACAAGAAATCCGAAATCGTTGCCGTAGATAGTGTTGCTGAATTCGCCAACGCAGTCGCCAATACCCGAAGCATTGGTGTCGTTACACTCATTGGTCAGACCGGCGAATATGTTGAGACCCCAGACGGCGTAAGGAATCATGTAGAGGATAGCCAGCAGGGCCGCGTCGAGGATACGGGCTGCTCCAGAAATGATCAACGATTCGAATGTCGACCGCATCTTCTCTATCAGAGTGATCAATCGTAGAGCACGCAACGCTTTGAGAGACCTGGTGAGTCGACTCATGCCTCCTACAAACACGACTCCCGTCGACACATTCACAAGGACTCCAGCCAAGATGAGAAAGTCCAGGATGTTCCAGATGCTCCGCACGTAGGCATTCGGCGTGAACAGGAAACCATCCGCTACGACCTTGATGCAGAATTCCAGGAGCAACATGAGACCGAATGCTGCTTCAGCCATGTCGAACCAAGACGCTCGGACCAGGCCGTTGTGCTGATAATAGCTGCGGCGATAGATCGGCGTAGCGATGCCTTCAACCACAATTCCGGCCACAACAACGAGTAGGAGCAAGAGTTGGAATAGCGTGTGCGCAATTGGAGAATGAGCAGCGCCGAAGATTCGCTCTCCTCCAGCGGGAGCCACTAGCTTTTGACACAAACGGCGTAAAGGATTCTTCTGGGAGAAGATCCAGAAGGTCTTGTCGTACGTTGGATGATCACGTATGAAGTCCGCCTTTTGTGCTCGACGCTCGTACAGGGCATCGTTCAAATCCTCGACTGTTAAGGCTTCAGGATTCAAAGCAGCCAATACTTCGCTAGGGCGGTTTTAACACGGAGGAGCACCAGTCATTGAATGGAAGGACTCACAGATGCCGTTCAGTTTCCTCATCAACTTCATCTGAAGGCCCAACTGACTGCCTGCGCCCATTCTTGATGGTCGCCATTGGAACATCGGCTACCGTCGTGTCACCCGTGAAAAGTTGTTGAAGTTTTCTCAGATACGACCTTGCAGAAGATTTGCGTGGTGCGCCTCTCATGCGATCCTACGATGGAGATCTCAGCGTGCGACAAAAATGAATTCAGATGCTGTACCGACATCGGTGGCAGTAGGCTGTATGCGTAGGGTGTAGTCTTCCACCAAGGTCTTCTGCATCGGCAGAACTAGATTGGACGGCAGATGATCCACCGCGATCGCCTTCGGCTGTGCTTTGAACCAGCGATACGGGTTGAGTTTCCGGACCCACGGCGCACGAGCCTGCTGGGGACGATGAGATGCCCAGTAATGTGATGCCTGCTGACTGCGCTTGGATTCCTCCGCAACCTCGAAGTTCTCGTTGATAACGGCAATGAACATCTGCAGCACGATGACTAATGCACCGTCAGATGCGGTCAGGCATTCAAAAGCATGCCACGTACAATTCGCGAAGAACATCCAGATAGAGATGAACAGGATGACCACTGGAGCTTGCCGGAGTGCCACCTCTGCCTGGGCCGAATTGTAGAGAACATCGGTCCAATTCTCCGACGAGAATACCTGATAAACCGCAAGGAAGGCGTTGTATACTTGGCCCCAATCTATGAAGTTGCCCTGTGGCACATCGCCCCGCAACAGCTGCACACCTACCAGCGCCGCGACGAAGTTGATCAGGAGTAGGAACAGAGTCATGTTGGCCAGACCATACATGTTCCCGAAGACGGCCAGCTAGAGCGTAACTTGTCATTCCGACTGTATGCGACCAATAATGATAGCAAACGTACAAGCAACGGCTTCATCCGTGGTATCTCCAGAATCACCCGGTAGAATCTCGCAAGCTGGAAAATGGTCAACCAGGGATAGACGTCGGAATGATGGATGACCGGGATCTGAATGACGCTCGATCCTATTGCAAGAATGAGGTCGAGAATATTCTGTCCGCGGTAGAAGAAGCCTCTCCAGTCGGGCAGATGTGCAAGAACACGAATGATGATCTCGACGTCGAAGACAACGGTGAGTGTCAATTCTCCTATATCCAGGATTGACGCATGTGTCGGTCCGACGTCAACCGTGCGTGTCGCTTGCAGGACAACAGAGGTCAGAGCTAGCGCAACCCAGCACCAACGAATGCTCTCGTAGATGTCCTTGATGCGGTTGTGTTTGAGGACACGTTTCCCATCAACGATCGCCCATCCCTCGTCGCTTTCTTGCATCACTGGTACTACACTAAAAACGCACAGGTTGAGTGAATCCATTTCTGCGCCCAAAACAGTACTCACGATGCAGCTCCAAACGCACTCTTCTTGGTGTCCGATCTGATGGCTGAGAACGTGTTTGTGATGACAGCGACGAACAAGTTGATAAGCCAGAAATTGAGCACGATAACACAGATGATGAAGAAAATAGAGGACACAAAAAACTCGGAATCCATCATGCTGTACATGATTGGGGACCACTGGAGACAGCATGCTGCGGTCAAAGGACGTGAACAGGCAACAAATGAAAATAACGCACCCCGTTAGCAGAAGCTACGATAACGACCTGCAGTGCTGCCAAATAGATTGCATCAAAGCTCTCTATGTCGTCTTGGGGATTCTGCGGGTTCTCCTACCGCAATGAACAATATTAACTCTGCACTTTGTGCGCACAGCCTGAACTCACCATGCAGACTTGTCCGACGGGACAAACAAACCCCTTCACAGTTCCGTTGAGACCAGATTGCGTGATGTAAGGCATAACCTGCAGCGTATCTGCATCTATATATGCACCGCAGCTTTGGCCGAGATCGGTATCGTTCACACCCAGAGTCGGTAACAGATGACAACTTCGCCTAAACGAACCATTGAAAGACTGTATGCCAATGATACTGAACGATGTCAGGTCGATATCAGTAAGTGTTGCGCAGGTCAACTCACGAGAAGAGGATCATGGCAAACAACACGAAGTAAGCCACGCTCGCAATCAGAGGACGCGCAGTCTTCAGTGAGCGCATTATCGTCTGTTGCCACGCATCTCGATCAGTCAGGTTGAGGAGAACAACGCTGAGGAAATGCGGTCAACTCACAGTGGTACCCGATGTGATTGCAAGTAATCTCGCAATCCTCAACACGCTTAGAGCTCGGAAGATGCCAATATGATAGGTCCCGCGCTCCACGCCAGCCGAAGAGAGGGCAAAACAGACCCAAAAGCCCATGATTGCTACAAAGTCTATTCTACTCCAGCTATGGCGCAAGTAAGGCACGTTGCGATGCGTCTTCTCCTGCGAGTTCGTTATGCTGAGGCGAAAGGGGAGGGAGAGCATGTCAGGATTGTCCGAGCGCAGCATGGTCGAGAAGAACGTTGGATGGGACGGATTGCGGATGTGCGAGTGCACCTGCTGGCCGTGTGTGAGCACCTTCTCGATCATCGGGGTCTTCGACTGCGCCGTGTCAGAGCGCTTGCGCGGATGCTGAGAAGCTTCCTTGGCGATCGAGGTGGAAGAGACCTCGCGTGGTAACGACATCGTGTTGTGTCGCAGCGCAAACGGTCGCGAGATATTTATGAACAGCTGTTCTATCCGGCCCAGAAAAGTGGGCCTGCGCGTGGGAAGCTGCGCCTGCGAGTGAGAGTGTACCAAAGATGGATGACGAGAGAGTGACGTGTTTGTGTCGACAGATGTCGAGGGTATCGCTGATTCAGGGTATGTGGAGAAGGAGGAAAGAAACGAAGAGACCGGTATCTCGGGGTCGAGCAGAAACCCGGAGACACTGATCCGAGCAAATGCTTCAAGCCTGCAATCCTGCTTGAGTGCGTGCAGCTAATGAAGCATGGAAGACACTCACGTGAACAAACAAAATATGATAAACAGTGCGTAGTCTTCCCAAGTGTGAAAGAAGCCGACTATATGCGGTGGGCTTCCAGTGCCATTTGCAGGCAGTGTAGTCGAGTGGACAGCTTGCAATGTCAGGACTACCGCATTAAATATGATCAGCAGCAGAATGCAAGGCTCGGTCCAGCTGCAGAGAAGGCGATCAGAGTCCGTGCAACAATATACGGCGGACAACCCACGGATACACCAGAAATTGATACATAGCCAGCCGTAGTCTGTTCGTAGAGCTCATGAAGCCCAACGTGCGGCCACGAATAGGCAGAGTTTTTGTCAGGTCTGGCAGCACCTCGTCCTCCTCCTGCACATCCTCGACCTCGACCTCGACCTCCTGGTCCTTCTCCGCCACCATGCGGTCTTCGTCGCTGTCCGCCAACCTCACATGCTCCTCGAGGCCAAAACCAGCAAAGTTGACCACGCGTAAGGAGGCGCGTTGCAGGTTGCGCGACACGGCCATGAGCGTCGAGCCGGTCTTCTTCAGCGGTGATGGCGAAGTGCTGTAGCGAACAGTCTTCCGCCGCGTACGGGCGGAAGCCGCTGACTGCTCAGGGTCTGAGTCAGCATCGAGACCCCACCCACTGCTCGTTCCCGGACGCGACATGTTACTCGTCAGATGCGCCTCGTCGTCGTCGCGGGCCCCATTAAACGTGTCGCCCGACTCGTTAAAATTCGAGATGAGCGACACGGATGACGGCCCTGGCTGTGCAGTGGGATACACGCCAACCGCATCCTGATATCGCGCGCTTGGAATGTGGTGCGCGAAATGGGGTTCGTCATCCGTAGGTGACACGAACGGGTCGTCGTTGAGGTCCCAGTTCCGTCCCGCGGTCTGCGGACGCCCGGGACCGAAGCTGCCAGCATCCACCGACGCCAGATTGAAGCGCAATGGATCCTGAACTGCGTCCACCCTTCCCCAACTTGTTCTCCTGCGCGGGAAGCTGTTCCGACTGTCCGAGGCGCTAAGAGTAGGTGAACTTGGGCGAGAAGTCGCGAGGCCAGCCAGTGTCCCAGATAGATCTACAGCAGAGGTGGACGAGTCAGTCGACAAGGTGTTTTGGTGCCGGTCCATAAACTCGTGGGGTAAATTTCTAGCTTCAGGTGCGGCCCATGCCGTCGTCGCCAAGTCAGTGTACGCGTTCGCGGAAAGAGTACAGCTTGCGGACTAGACTCGTCGCCAAGTCCGTAATCAAACCCGTGCTCAATAAGTAGTAAATATAGATTAGATTCCTGCTTTGCGGAGTTCAAACTTTCATATACATGCCACGATTGATTCAATTGATAATTAAAACCCCAGGATAGGGTCCAGCCGCGGTCGTCGTGTCAAACGACGAGCAACGCGATTGCAATAGCGCCGACGCGACATTGGTTGTGCCGACGCCGATCCTCGCCTCCAAATACGCCGTTCAACCTCTGCTTCTGGCCTGATATTAGTCTCCCGTAGGCAGACCAATAGTGATCTTGGGGAGGGAGGGAGGACGATCACAATATAGGTCTGCTTCCAAACGCGCCCCTCGGACCGTCGTACTCACTTTCACTCTCAACTTGTTGATGCCGCGTCAATGCCGAATGTTCATCTCCGAAATGATCTGACCTTTCCCAAATGAGTATGAGATCTCGATCAACGGACTTGTTTTGTGCGTGCGTGCATGTTGCAAACGCGTCCACTTCTACCATGAATCCCTTCCTCAATGTCCCTGCTACACCTCCTTCGTCTGCTCCCTTTCCATATTCTAATGGTTCTATGTATTTTCCATCTCCATCTCCATATTTTTATACACCACAAAGCTTCAGTGCACCTTCTCAAATCGCAGCACCACATCCAACTGAGCTTCCTCGGGCAACCACTGCATCTTCATCCACTGCTAGGGGCCGTAAACGCAAAGCCGGCGACGAGAATCAAGATCCTGCACTCCAAGAAGAAGATGCACACTTACCAAAAAAGCGCAAGAATGCTCCTCGAAGAGAGACTCCCGAAAAACTAGCCCATGTCTTTGCTGCGTTGAAAGATGTCCGATGGAACCTTTCGGAGTTTCTCTACTACGCATTTCAGTTCAAGGACGACGGCATACAGCATCGCACCACATCACATGCAGCCTATATTCAACATTTCCTCCACGGCCGTTCCTCATATACTCCCGCTACAATCATTGACATCTGGTTCCGTCACCCAGATGGTCGAGTTCCCGCTGACTCGGACGACATTGCCTATATGTACAGTACTTCTGTGCCATTTATGGATATCAAGCCTGTCCGCCCTGCGCTCTCCGCATTTGCGGCTCAGCTTGTCCGCGACAAGCTAGTCTCAGAAGCTGATGCAGCCATTAAGCCCGAGAATGGGCTTCATGCTTCCCGTCGGAAAGAGAAGAGAAAAGTCGAATGGAGTGACATTGGGTCAGCCACAGTTTCCCGTGTGGCAGGTATCATCCGCCGACATCAGCCTTTGACCTGGGGATACATTCTCGCAATCTGTGAGCGTTCTCAGGCCAAAAGGCCTGCGCGCAATAAGAGACCCGCAAACATAGTAAGCACATTGTCTCTCACAGGTGACAGAACCACCTCACAGCATCTGACAGGTTGCTGTGAATACGATCAGTTCTTTGAACTTCTCGCGTTCCAATCGAGCCAACTTATTCCCGCTTGCACACGGCCTACTGTACTTCTCTCTGTCAGCGCCCTTCGACCTCTTCCACCACAATAGTCGCATCGGCATGATGCCGGCATACAACACCATCTACAAGGCACTCGAGGACCTTGCCGCTCATGAAGCCATGGTTGTCGAGGCTCTCGGCAGAGACGATAAACGAGCAGGGACAATCTGGTGCGACAATGTACAAAACTACCTCCGGCAACGTGACGCGCGCATCGGCCGTGAGAATGTCCTGAACATTGGTATTGCGGCCACCTACGTCGAGGCTCCTGAATGCGATCTCAAGGCACTCGATGTGGATGACAAACGGCGTCGCATCACAGAGAACCGGCGGGCAGGTCTCAGTGTCGAGATACTGCTAGATTGGATTGATCAGGAACATCGGGAGACGGTCGGCATGCTGCAGTGGCTCAGAACGCTGACAAACTATGTCCCGCAGTTGGTGCGTTACAAGGAGCGTGTCTCTGTGCTGTACCGCACACGCGGTGCAAAACGCCCCCTCCCTGTTCGAGCGTCCACCGTCCACCCTCTTCCGACCAGTGGCAAGAACGAGACGGTGACCACGGAGCTGAAAGATGCTCTCGTGGACTTCTGGTCTCAGCTTGGACAACACCCAAAGGAGCATCTACGCGCCCTCCAACTTATTGGTGGGGATGGACTCACATACGAGAAGCTGGTGCAGCTGAAGTGCTACATGCAGTTCCACCCGGATGAATTTGAGAGCTTCGAGCTTGTCGAGCCTGTATTGGCTGCATGGCATACTGGTTGGACCGACCTAAGCCGTCTGGTGGAGACGCACTGGGGTCCGCAGCTTTCGAAGAATCCGGCGACATTGGGACACAGTGCGGCGAAGATCGACCGCCCTACACCATCTAATCTTAAGAAAGTCGATTACAATGCGGGCACGGACCTTGTTTATGTGGTGCTAGATGCACGGATGCTCGATTGCTGGCGGTATGGTGTATATTTCGGTTTGGATCTTGCTGCAGGGCTGACTCATGGACTCATGTTGCTTGTCAGCCTTCATTTCGAGCAAGAGGATCTTTTCGAGTATTTTCAGGGGCTCGCTGAGCGTAGCGAGTTGCCATCGCTTGAGGTGCTTGAAGATGGGGCTCGACAACTGTACCGTGCATATTCCAGCTTCCGCGCAGCCGAGCGTGCACTGTGCGCGGATACTCTCACAACAGGCTCGCCATCTTCTTGGGAGCATGTAGTGCCCCTTGGGAGTGCGTGGACTCCCACTCCTGTGACAGCCTCGGCACCATCTGCAACACTGAGCGCGCAAAACACCGACACAGGCGAGAAGAAACCGGAGGTCTTCAAGGGTGACCGGGTTCTAGCCCAATCAATCACGTTCATGCGGGACGCTTCCGTCTCACGGGAATTTGCCTATTCAGTAGCAGAGGGCGATGTTGGGCGGGTGTACGAGGCAATGAAGGTGCGTCTTCTCAGACAGAATCTATTGAAAGTTTCGTGAGTCTGACAGTGTGTAGGTCATGCTTTTCACATTCGCAGGGTCGTCTCACACCAAGTACACTGCATACCTACTCGAAATGATTACCAACCTCGAGATGGAATCCAGCCCAGAGCTTCACAATGCGATTCTCGACAGCCTTCTCATCAATCTATCGGGCCAGCCGGGTCACTTCATCGCAGGAGATCTTATGCAGGAGTACTTCAATCGCCTGCTCCAGGTCATCGTCGAGCGCAAAGGTACCGAGTACGGTGCACACTTCGTGCGCAACATTGTTTCCCCGAACTTGCACCACATGGCCCGCTTGCAAGACGACTTGAAGGAGGGCCTAGGACTTGCCGTGCGATCAGGACGGCACTCGGAGCCTCACAAGCGCAGCGAGATTCGCAGACTGACCTTGGAGTACCGCACGCAGCAACTCCATTGTCGACGGCCGGGTCGGGTCATTGATGGTGACACTCGCGATGTCGATGACTATGCGCGTGGGGTCGGGAAACTGTACGGAGGAAAGCTTCAAAAATGGGTCAAGGAGACATCATACCTGCGAGGCCCGCGAGGCCGCGAGCATGCCGAGGAGGCTGTACGTTCACGTGTAGAACACTCGACACTGGCAGGTGCTACTGCTGAGACAGGAGATGATGATGAAGCCGAAGAAGGAGACGACGACGACTCGGACGGGGCCCGCGGTAGCATCGGTTCGCAGCTGACATCCATGTATGTTGTGGATGGCGAACTCATGTCGCAGACGCTGGATGTCGATGTCCAGGCCTTGGCTGCACTCGCAGAACTTGAAGACGATGACAATGAACTAGGAGACGATGACCTAGTTGAAGTTGACGCGACTGCAGCTCAGATGTCCGCCGGTGAGTACCGTTTACTCGCAGGATGCACGGTTGTGCTGATTATTCTTTTGTTAGATCATGATGCAGCGGCCGTTTGACCACGGGCTGCTGGTATATTCATCCTGTTATGTCTATATTTGCGGGGTGGTACTGTTATGGTTTCTAGATGTCTATCCATGTAGTAACTGCCTCAAGATTGAGCCGGCTGAACGGATGAGGACTCAGCTGAGGCACACAAACGGCAATGGTGAGTACATACCTGTTTCAGGTTTGCAACACGGGCACTGCGACGGGAAGGCTGCTCATGATGTGCAGCTTCTGCACTGGTTCCAGCTCGTCGCAAAGGAGGTATAACAATGCGACCGGCGCTCCGCGTGGCATTGTTTGCTGGAATCTGACCACGGCGTGGAGCGGCTTCTTGCTTTGATAGTTGCAGCGGCCGCCTCGTCGACACATTGACAGCGTGTAGATCTGAAGTCTCCGCATCCTCACTCTCGCTATGTGACTCGGACTCGCCGCTTCCGCTCTCCATGTCCGCGACACCACCTTCAACACCTTCCGCCGCTTCTCGTGCCTTTCGTTCCCGTGTTTCCTTTCGTTTCGCATTGGCAGCCAGCTTCGTTGCAAGATGCATACTCTCGAACTCTAGCTGCAGCTCCTGGATGACTGAAAACAAGGCATCATGGTGATTGTCGAGCAATGGAAATTTGTACACCACGGGGACGAGCGTGTACACATTGATTATTGCATTGAAGTCATCCAATACAGCCTTGATTGCGGAATCAGGGAAGAAGAGCATGGACGGGATCATACCGGCGTCACACTCATCCGCTTCTGCCCACAGCTGCATCCGGAAGCGTACCAGACGCTCTGCCCCATGCTCCTTCATTTTCTTCGTCACTGCGCGCGGTCCCTTTGGCCTCGACACCTGTCTCTCCACCGGTTCCATTTCCTCGTGAGAACTGGGTAGTGCCGGTAGGGGCGACGGCACCGGAGATTGGTCGTGACGTGTTTCCAAATCCGACATACACCCACTGCAGTCGCACGGTGATTTTCGCAGCACACGTGGTCGTGCTATGCAAGTCGGGCACTCACAAGGGACCTCGGCCTCGTTATTTCCATACAAGCTGTCGATCTCGTCGACCTTGCATTTCGCGATGATGAGACGGGCGATACTGGAGTCGAGCTGAACAGTATCCTTGCGAGAGGATTTGGGCACAGCTTTGGAGGGCATATTCGAGGCTGGGGTGGCCAGTACTTTCTTCGCAGCATCTGCTGCGGTGCGAGGTAGGTAGATGAAGGCCCGCGAACGCCTGCTGCTCCCGTCGCGGATACGTCCGATCTTCTGCAATAGCATATCTGTATCGGGGGGAGTGTCGCCATATATGACAACGTCGTCGGTTTGTGCGGCATCGATGCCAACGGCGAGTGTGTCTGTGGCGATGGTGACCCGCGAGCGGCTGTCACTCTGCATGAATGTGAGAGTATCGGAGTTGTACGACGGCCAGTTCAGCGCGTTGTACATTCGAATGCGCTGTGCGCAGTCCGGAAGCTGGGCCGCTTGATCCCAGAGGTAGGATGCCACTCGGAATCCCAATGCGATGGTCGAACAAAAAATGATGATGCGCCGATCGTCTCGCAGCACCCAATCCAGCTCCGGGAATTGCATCGCGCGCTGGCCGGACTGCATGTCACGGAAGATGAGGCGGATGTCGTGGCGAGCATTTGACCGCCGGATATAATGAAAGGCACCCGGACGCAACCCAAGAAAGCCGCACGCTGCCTGTACATGCGGACCGGGTCGTAGGGTAGCAGTGAGCCCGATGAGAACTGCTAAGCCAGGGAGGCGGAGGCGGACATTGCCGATTTGGCGGAAGACGGGACGGAATTGGGCACCCCAGCTGACTAGCAGGTGTACTTCGTCCACACCCATTGCAATGATACGGGAAGCGGAATCCTTGTTGGCAAGGAGCCGCTCAAAGCCTTTACTTTTGAGCTGCTCCGGCGCGAGGAGGAGGGCGGCAATGTTTGGAGTGCAAGCTTCTTCCCAAAGGTTGCGCCCCTCGTGTCGAGCCTTCTCCATCGTGTCCGCGTTGATAGCGAGAGTCGATAACCCGACTGCTTGAAACTTGGGCTGCTACGGGAAGGTTGGTTAATTGACACCTAGAAGCTCATAGCAAGCACAACATACCATGTCCATCTCAAGAGATTTCGTGGGGCATACCACAAGCATCATTGCATTCTTCTTGAAGGCGGCCGGCAAGGTCCCTGGGCCAGGATACAGCGATGGCTCACAGGCGAGCTCGCGGGCGATGACCATGTACATGGTCATGAATCCTGTCTTGCCAGAGCCAGTAGGTGTAACAGCTAGAACGTCGACGCCGTCGAGAGCCTGGCAGACGCCATCGAGCTGGTAGTCATGCGGGGCATAAGGAAAGTGTCGAGCGAGTATTGACCGGCACAATGCACGGCCTGCCGGGGAGCTGAATTGAAAGGAGCGTCTTGCAGAGGTGGCCGCACTCATCGAGATCAACAACGAGTGTTTAATAGAACATAGTATTAGAGAGAATGTACAGGAGTACGCGTCCAAGATGAGACGTGCGACGGTGAGGGAGGACGCGTCGCGAGCGTGAGATCTCCCCCCGCGTTGCGGAGATCAAAGTGCTCGGCTCTCACCGAAAGTGAGTACGACGGCTCGGGGGGCGCGTTTAGGAGCAGACTAGCCTGATATGGCGCGTCTCCGCCGTGATACTCAGGACACCGTCCCCGTCCTCCAACGCCCTCTGCGCATCGTCGCGTCCGGAACACTCTTTCTGACGCATACACTCTCGCTTCCTACTCATCCAGAGCCGTCTGCAGTGGTTCGCGCCCAATCTGTCACACGCTCCCGAGGCGGTACTGCTAGTACTTGTCTGGCCATCCTTGCCCAATTCTCCTCTGTGGAGGCTATGCTCGTCGCGTCGCTCGGGGGCAACGAGGAGGGAAAGATGATCATACGTGAGCTAGAGAAGGAAAGAGTAAGTACGCGGTTTTGCAAAATCTGGGATGACGCAGGAGTGCCAAGTGCGTGGGTTTTGTGTGCAGGTCAGTCGTCGCAACTTTCCTAGTCAACGGGATAAGGCGTTGCCAGAATGTGTCTGTCGGGTGTCTTTGAGGCCGGACGACACTGTATACATTTGCTTGTCGTGGTGTAGGATACCTGCGAAGAACTCCTATGCGTCCAGGACTCATCTCCTGATTTGTGGACGTTCAGGAGAGGTCTTGCATCACTACGCACGTTTTCAGCTTCCAGTCGCCCTATCGTTTTCTTGCCGTAGTGTCTCTCTTAAGAAGGTCGTTTCCGCCGTTCTTCTGGTTGACAGTGAATGCGAGAAGGAGATAACCGCTTTCGAGCAGAGCCCGACTATTGCTTCTCCAACTTTCCAGATATCGACCTGGCGAGGCTGTCACTAGCGTCCCGATGACACCCTAGAGTTTCGCCAAGTGCACACTGCACAAGGTTGCGGCAGTTATGAGGTGTGGAACGCTCGCGAGTATGAACGGGCTTGACACTTATGTGACGACGCAACGTTTTACAACCTTGCCTGATCGCGGCGTCATTAACGCAGACGTCGAGACCTTCGAGAAGGCATCGCTGGAGGTGCGACGATGGCCTCTATCATATCCAGAGACAATTGCTGCGACAGCGTGTTACGCAACGAGGATACCCTCGAGGGCGGTGCGAGTAAATCCCATAAAAGGTCATGTACGTTCGGTGGTACAAACGGCCAGCTGATGTTCCTGAACCAGTAGAGGACTAGACTCTCCAATTTCAGGAAAAACCTTGTGATTTCTCGAGTACCTCATATTCTACATTTCCCGGGGTATGCTGATGCGCATTGCATTGCAAAGATTAGAGGCGTTGGACAACATGTAGTCCTACGCCTCTGATATCGGTGGTCCCGTCTCCCGTCTAAATGCGCGCTGTCCTGACTCATATTCAAGTATAACTCTAGTCTTGTGATCTTTCAACATGTTTCCCGGTACAGACTTGCTGGATGTTTGTAATCGACTTCGAGACATTTTGTGGCATACTATAGCGAGAAAGACCGCTGCCCTTATTCTGTATGCCTCATCCATTTTTATCTCTGACGGATGTGGGTCATGACTGTTATTCTTTAGGGTGTGCTACTTTTCTCGTTGCCTATGCTGATGCATTCGTTGTATCACTCTCAGGGGACACAGACACGCGTGCTGTCATCAACAACAACCCGCTTCCAGATATAACTCACGAAGATTTTATCTCCCTCCTCGGTCCTCTTCTCGCCCCAGAGAACTATGGGTATATGTCCCCGGTAGCAACGCCTGCATCGCCCATCATACCAGCAACGACAAATCATGCAGTTACCAACCTCAACGCACTCCAGCCGCGCACGTCAATTTCGGCCCCGTTACCATCACCACCACCTCCACCACCACCTCCTTTACCCGCACTTCGTGCTAACAACAGCCCTGCTCCATTCGACTGGGTTCACTTCGAGGGACGCTCCGTGAAGACGACACTGAGCAACATCATGGGCCTCGACGGGCTCGCGCGCGAGCGGAAATGGCGCAGCCACTGCGTCTTCAGCGTGGACGTCGGGCGGCGGACGAGACAGGGCGTTGAAGCGGTGTGGACCCTCCCTCCGCGCGTTTTCCGCCCCGCTCACCACCACCCCTTGCACCCACCCAGCTGATCCCGCACGCGGACGTCGTCTTCCTCAACAGGCACTACGCACGCGCGCACTCCCCGCAGTACGCCTCGTCGCCCCGCGCATTTCTGCTCTCCTTCATCGCGCTGGTCCCCGCGCACGCCCTGCTCGTCGCGCACTGGGGCGCAGAGGGCGGCGCGGTGCTGTCCGTGCCCACGAAGGAGTACTTCCAGAGCTCCGGTTGGGTCGAGCCCCGCCTCGCGGCGGGCAGCGCCGTTGATGCGCCCGCGACGGGGCTCGGAAGGGCGGAGGCAGACGTAGATGCGGACGCGGACGCGGAGCAGGAGATGCGCTCGGTGCGGACGGGGAGCGACTTCTGGGCAGGACACCACACGGACTCGTCCAGCGTGTTCACGGCGACGCTGCTTTCGTCGCCGATGTCGTCCGGCCGGGCGCGCGAGCTGTCCGCGGACAGCGGCGGTGGCGGTGGCGGTGGCGGGAGACGCCCACGGACGGCGCCGCAGGCGCACAGGCGCCCGCTGCGAGAGAATGAGCATGAGGACGGCGACTCGTCCGACTCGGACGGGACACAGATTGCAGGCGATGTTGGGAATGGGCACTCGGGACGCGGGAACGGTGGGGGGGCCGATCCCCGTGCGAATGCAGGGCAAGGTGCGGGTGGTGACGCGCCCAGTGATGTTGTGGACGAGGTGGGCGCACAAGATGCGTTCGTGGCTGGGATGATGTTCGCTCTGAGCAGACGGATGGTCCCTGGCGAGCCGTATACACCGTCGGCGGTTGCGCGCGACGGGACAACAGTGCGCGGTGCGGACGGTGAGAAGGACAAGGGACGCTGGCGATTGGAAGAGTGTCTACGGTGAGTGAGACTGCGATCTTTCGGGAGCCTTTTCTTATCGCATCGTAGATTTGCTACAGAACTTGCTGGTAGGAAGGCGAGGCGTAGAGGCTGGAACGGGTTGGCAGAGGAGATGGCTAGAGCAGGGTGGTTCGACATCTGAACGTTTTACGCCGAACTGGTTGGTACACACCAGCACGCATACTTTATACCTTATTTCCGGAATACTTATCCTTGATCTCGGTTCGCTTCCCAGAAGTTTCAGATTATCCTTGTCTGCGTGGTGTCATTTCCGTCTTTTTCGTGCTGTTCACCTTGATGATATAAATCCGTCTACAATACAGAAATCTGAACCGTTCTCTCGCACAATGAAAATATGATGTAATTTCAAGAGCGAGACCAGTATCTTCTCCCCAACAACCTTCATATGTATTATTGAATAATGGCCTTGCCCACCGGAACAATTCCCGCATAGTTGACAGATTGCTTTGGACAGCTCCAGCGTGCGCACTAAATGAGGTCATGATCATTTCATTAAAAAGGCCTTACGACGGAGCTGAGCATCCCAGATAAGACCGCGTGAATAGTTTGCAATACTCTTGAGTCTGCCGCAGTGATACGAAGAAAAAGTTCGGATTCTCTCTCTCAGGCGCGTCTAGAAATACAAAGTTGCATGCGTTACACAGCCGCCTCTCCCTCAACCGCTTGTTTATTCAACACGGCCAATGCTAGGCCAGCGGTCCGGTCTAGAGTGCTGATCGCGCAGCTGGATGTCAGAAAATTCGGGCTGAGCAAAAGGAAGTATCATGGGATACGATACTTGCCTGCATTCCGAGTGCCATCCCCCTCCCTGCCTCGAACATTCGGGCGTCCTCTGTCCACCGCGCCCGCATTCGGACATCCAATCCTCTATCTCTGACATCTTCCACGTCATCCAAAAACTCAGAGTCGGGATCTGGATGGATGATAATCGCGGTTGTAAGTAATTGTGAAGGGGTCTGTGTGGGACTCGGTTGTTCCGTGGATTGCAGTGGAGCATTGAGACTTCCGAGGAGGGAGATGACATAGACTGGGATAAAAACGTCAAGTGCCATCACTGCCGAAGGAACCAGACGTACATACGTTTGGCGAACACGAAATAGAAAGCGAGATATACGAAGGAATGCGGGACCGCAATATACTGTTACCACATATAAGTGACCGCATGGAGAGATCTGGAAGTGTAGGGAAGAGCATTTACGGAGATGAGTGTCAGAACGATGCAGATCCTATGACACTACCATGAGAACAGATAATGTCGCAGAGCCATGGACGTACGTCGTGAGAACGCCAGTGTATATACTGTAGACGATGAACGTCTGTATGATCGACTCGGAGATACCGCTGGATGCACAAAGCGAGCACATGTGAGATGACATTATGATGTCGAGTTACATGGGAGATATGCGTCAGACATACCGTGGTCGCTTGCGACGTATATGGATCAACAAAAGCGACATCGACACAGCAATGATTCCGTCTGTCACAATCTCAACGCCATAACTCGAATAGACGCTCCACTACAGATCCCCAAGTGAGAAGAGGAGGACAGATACGCAGCGGTGCTCACGGAAAGGTGCTGATTATCGAGCCATGAGACTGCTTGCACCCTAGTCACAACGTGCGTTTGAGCATTACATGGCTGCCGAAAAGGCTTGATAGTCACCCAATGGTACCAAAAACTGACGACGCGCAAAAGATACGTCAGTTAATTCCTTATTTCTCAAATACGGCAACGTACTACAACCCGTTGCTGTGCAGTTCTAACGATTATTCGGAGGCCAAGAACTTCTCAAAAGATGGTGACATACCAAAAATATACAGAGACAATATGACCTAAACGTCTTATTAGTGGACTCCGCTTCTACACCATCAGGTCGGGAGACTTAACGATTATGATGGGTACAATGCTTTTGAACTTTGCCTTCAGATTTCCTACGGGGATAGCAGTATCCATCACGGAGATACCAAGGCTCACTAAAACGATCAGTAATCAATGTTTATCTAAACGGCATGCTGAATACTCACATCGCCATATGCGATAAGCATAAACACTAGGATCAAGTGCACTAGTCAGGCTTGCAATAACGGGGACTAATTTTTCAGGAAGGCGTACCTGCGAACTATAACGTTACTGAGACCCTGTTCCTCATGCCATCAGTCAATATTCGGAGAAATAGGGAAGGAACCTGTTGCACCGACCGTAACATAAACCTGTACCTGAATGCTAAAATCAATATTCTGATCGTGTGATACTGACTCAGAAACGCTCACTCCAAAACTCCTACACAAGTGTGGAACTGTCATTAACTGATCAGCGTTTCAGGATACATTAAAGCGCACCATGCGGGACGCAGGATTCCCATTGCGTTTCCATGAGACTTGACCAGATAGTTATAGAGGCCTTCAGAAACCAAAGCTACGTGCGCATTGTCTAAAAGCCTAACGACCAGAGCCAAATGGATGACGAGTGATCAGCAAGTCAACACACCGCACACCTGGAAGATATTACCATAGTATGACTACCTATTGGCATATGAGTGACTCGTGTTAGACAGAACATGGACAAACGAGGGACAGAGAATATAAAAGACAAAGCCGTGTCTTCATCCACCTAGCCGCGAGGTGCGTAGAGACATACAGACTCACGATAGTCTTCTCCCAGTTCCATCTATCATGCTTTCTCCTGAAGTAGAACATCATTTGCACCCATGTGCAGCCGTTCAAGCTGAGTGACAGATCGTCCACGTCGATCAAAATCGTGATTGACAGAAGCACCAGAAGACGCACAACAGCGAGACAGTATGCCCTATGAGCGCAGCACCGAGGGTCTCATTCAAGCTGACGTTCGCCTTCATGTGGAGGTCGGGCTCCGCGCGGCTGAGGAGCATCTGTCTGGGCATGGTCAGAGACGGAGCGGAGGTCTCATTACAAGTGGGAACGGGCTCACCACCCAAACGTCGCCTGGGAAGCCGGTCCACGCTCCCAGCCTCGCGATGTTCAGAACGACCCACCAATAATAGCACTGGCCGTTCGACGTGTGCTATAGGTGCCGAATGCGAAGAATCACAGCAACAGGCCGCGTTTCTTGCTGCTTCTTCGCTTCCTCACTGGCAGGCTCTCGCAGGAACCTGTCCGCGTGGATTTGAAGGCAGGAAGGGGTGAGACGACGTCAACTCGAGCTCGACGGAACACCACTCAAAATATACTGGATGGTATGCTAATGGTCCTCGGCAATCGCGAAGCCAGCGTGCATCTCAGAGCAGCATCGACGCTAATGGACTTAGTTTCAGGCGATATCGATTGCATCTCGCTTTCATCAAGCCCTTATGTTCGGATTCAGAGGCTCGCGGATGCGGCGGACTGCGAAAAGTTGAGACCAAAATCCTGTTGCTGGATGGTGACAATCCCTTCAATTCAAGAGACCTCAGGTAGAACACTGATAGGATACCTTGTTTTCGCCGCCTCCGTCCATCCATCAACGCCGTGCAGAAACCAATTTCACAGCTGCATTGTATGGTACTTAGCACAAGAACCCGAATCAGCTGGACGCCACAGCAAGCAAGCGGTGCCAACGCTGACATGTTACGTAACACATATGACCCTTCTTTCCGGACCGGGAAGCTGATGGCAAATGTAAAATGGCGGTGCGGCCAACCTCGAAGAACATGGGTGTGAGAGTAAGGTCTCGAACCCGGTTAGTACGTCCGCAGGGAACGGCTTTGATGCGCCCAGTAAACGAGCAGTGAACACTCCGAGTGGAGATGCGAAGAGATACAATTCAATTTACAGAATTAATAGAAACCTTATACCCAATAGGTCTACAGTCGTTGTGGTTATCTTAGTGATGGAGGTGGGGTGTCCTCCGGCGATAGTACATGCTCAGTTCGACAGATTGCCGCCATACATACTGACGAACGGCCGCGAGGGTCATATCGAGGGGCAACACAACGTCGTTGCAGAGTATCTCGTACAGGTCCTCTGCGCGGGGACGTGTCTCGTCGCGGCTCCTCGCGCTTGACAGGGATCGAGTATCGAGCGAGGAACGCGGAGTGTTCGGTGATGTGGGCGCGTGTGAGCCAGCAAGTTTGTCGAGCTTGTCTTGCACCTGACAGAACATGAAAATAAGTGAGCGGGCAACATTGGACATGAGACGGACATTCAAGACATACATGACTCGTGAGTTTGCGGACTCGCAGGAACCGGCTAGCGGTCAGCTTTGACTGCGTCCTGTATAGAGACCGATGCAGCTCAGTACAGTGCACAATGACGACCCCTAGTTCATGAAGACTTACGTATTCAAAAGTTCTGGCAACTGTTCGCCATTGGGGTCTTTGTTCGGAAAGGGGAGCAGCACAAAACTGATCTTGTGCACTGGGACTGGCGGCACTTTGTTGAGCAGCAGATACTCGAGCAGCCACATGGGCATGACTTCTTCCAACGTGCGTGCATCTGCACCTGTGCTCGAGACATGCCCACGATACAAAGTCGTCCAACCAGACTGTGCTTCTTCAGAGATCGTGAGCGAAGTGTTCGGGTAAATGGGCAGTGGAGGTGCCTCGTTCGTCGAAGGAGGACTCAAGGGGCCAGACAGAAGTGCTTGCTGCGGCGTCTTCACAGTCGACTGAGCCGCCGCATCCTGTCCACTGATGATCAGCCTCATCCGTGCACCCACGCTAGTCAACGAGCCTCACCCCAGATGTCGCGGCGTTTTCCCCACCAGCGAGCGCTCCGCCTGGCGAAGCCACACCTAATTCGTTCGGGTGGCGCTTCGGGTTCTTCCCAAACGCCCTAAGCCGTCCCATGAGCCCTCCTCCGCTTGGCGTGGTGGGGACTTGCAGCCCAGCTGCATCTTTTGCCCACGGCGGGTAGTCATCTGGCGTCGATGTGCCGACCGTATTAGAGACCGAGCCCCGCCGCCGCAGTGAGAAGTAATCTGTAGATTGGCCACTACTTGCGGTGATTGTGTCGGCAGTCTGAGCTCGGTGAGGTGCGCGTGGCAACGGCATTGGCGTGGTGTCATTGGGGGATTGTGGGATTGGTGAGAGTGTCGAGTCGCGCACGCTGGGGTTAATCGGGATGAGGGGCGTCATGAGGGGCGAGGAGCGGGGAGCGGCCGAGATTGAAGGCGAGACCGCTGGAAGCATGGTGGGCGACGTGATGATGCTTGCGCTCTTCGGACCCGTGACGACGGTCAGCGACTGGCGCGACGAATCAGAGGACGTCCGCCGGCGGTACTCGGACGGATGACCGTTCAGCTCAATGTGGCTTGGGGCGGAGCCCCGTTGCAGCCGATACTGTGCTGGATCATGAGACATGGAGTCGCGCATGCGTCGCGCGGCGGCCCGCTGTTGCTCGCGGACAAAGCCAGCAAAGAGGTTGCGCAGGACCCACTTGCCGACGTTTACTAGATTGCAGAACATAGCATCAATACCCAACCAGATCAGAGAGCGTTGTAGCGGTACTTACGCCGCGTCTCGTCCCCATAGCGTCGATCTGGCATATACCCCGCCTCGTCGGCATAGATCTCTGCTTCGAAGCACTTTTCGTTGAGGTGCACGGTGAGCACGCCAGTCTTGGTGTCAATCGAGGACCAAGCCGCCACGACCGCTTCGCCCTCAATGCGCTCCCGAACAGTCTCCAATGCCTCTCGAGGGCTCCGCTCTATATCCGAGCACTTGTCTTTGTCCGCCACGCTGCCCACGATGCTGCCACTCGTCTCGCTCCCACACACACTCGCGGCCGCCACGTCCTCGCTGAGGAACCTCCCAAGACACGCACCGCGCAAGACATCCCACACAGCGACCTCTCCCGCGGTATCCACAGTGAGCGCGTGCACACGATCGTTCAACAGCGCACACCGCACGAGTCCGTGCTCGCCCTGAACAACCTCGTCGGGCGTGTCGCACAAGGGGACCGCATCCGCCGCGACCTCGCGCTCCTCGAACTCGGCGCGCAAACGGGCGCCGGGATGCAACGTCTGCGTCTCCTCGCCCGTGCGTGAGTATGAGTGCAGCGTCTCGCTGCGGAACGGGCTGGTGCTGCGCTGCGCATGCGTATGGCCCGGCCCATGGAACACAGAGGCGAGCGGGGCGCGCGTGATGCGCGGCATGCTCATGATCGACGCGGCGGAATACAATGTCGCGATCTCCGGGTCGTGCGCGCGCACCAGCGGGCCCGGCCCGCCGAACGCTTCGTTTGGGGAGGTGAGCCGCACCAGGCTCTCGAACGGGATCCCATACCACGAGTCTTCGCCCTCGCGTTCTGGGTCGACGCTGACGTCGGGTGCAGCCGAAACCGAGGGTGAGAGCGACGGCGCGCGGGTGCCCCTGCGGAATGGTGACGGACTGATGCTGCGCGGCTTCCCAGAGGGCTCATGCGGCGGCGTGCCCACCAGAGGGCTCGCCAAGTCGAACGAGTTGCGTTTCGCAGAGCGCGGGGCCTGTCCGAACTCGCCGCGGGGTCTCCGCAAACAAAACCCCTTCCTTTCCTGCCGCCGCAAGCGCAGTACCACGCACCGCCCGCCGCGAAGGCACCTTCCAACGTTTGATGCTTGAGCTGCCTGTCGCCGTCCACAGCAGGTTGTCGTCCATCGCAACGATCTTGTTGATCCCCTCCGTCGAGCCGGTACGGTTCTCGCGCTCGCCTGTGTCCTGGCAGAGCACGATGCACTCACCCTCCGACACGTCCGCACAGCCCTCGACGTCTACCTTGCACACCAGCCCCGAACGATCGCCCGAGTAAAAAATCTCCAGCGACGGATGTGACGAGAACAGCGACCAGACGGAGTCGGTATGGTGTGTGAACGTATGCAGACACCGCTGCGACGACAGCGACCAGAGCTTGATGGATGCTGCGACCTCCGTGAGCGACGAACACAACTATGGCGATCATACTCACCATCTGCTGAGCCTGTGAGCAACTGGCAGCGGGTCAGCACGATCTCCGCGTACGGTGTCTGCACTCACATATTTCGCGTCCTCCGACAGCAAGATAGCGCGGATATTGTCCGTGTGTCCCACGAGCTTCCCGACCCGCTTTCCCGCGCGCGGGTCCCACATGCGTATTACACGCTCCGGCGAGCCCGCCGCGACGACGTGGCCGTATGGATCCGTCGCAAGTGCGTACATCGACGCCTTCGGTCCTGATGCGTCCGGGGGAAACAATGTTATCAGCGGTGCCGGTGCAGAGCGTGACGATCCTGCGGCGCCGAGGTCCCACAGTTTCACAGTGCGGTCAAAGGAGCCGGACGCGATCCATTGCTGCTCGCGGCTGGACACGGTCAGTGGGCAGCAGGATGGATGGCAAGAAAAGGACACACCAATACGCGAGGCAGCGTACATAGTCGGCATGGAGCCCGACAGTTGTGGGCTCTGGAACGGCACCGGTATGACCTTGCTCGTGTGGGGCCCACGCACGGACAGTGCCGTCAGATGATGCAGATACAACTATTTGTGATACACTGAGTATTGGGGAGAGCAGAGAGGAGGAAGTGAGAGAGAACGCACGCATCTGGTTGTGATTGCAGAGCAGGATGTCGTTTACCCAATCCGAGTGCATTTGAGCGCATTGGCGGAACTGTGAGAGGGGAGGGTTCGCCTGCATGTGTGGTCAGGATGCTTTCGGCAACAACATGACGGGTTGCGAAGAAATTGCAAAGCACTGTCACGACGGGAAATAGGACGGCACGGATCTGCACAACTCCCCGAAATGACGGCGGTATGTGCGCCAGAAACAAGAGGGAAGTAGCGCACCTTACGCGCTTCAAACGCGTCCATGTCGGTCTCCCACTGCTCCTCGTACGGAATCGCTTGGTCGATACCGACCGCCCTGCGTCGCACCCTGCCGGTGACTTCGCCGAGCACGTCGCCATCGCTGCGCACCTCCTCGCCCTCGTCCATCTCCTCCTCGATCACGTCGTCTGACCAATTCGTCATGATCTCCCATCTGCGCATGCCGTTCCCGGTCACACCGTATCGCTGGGTGCGGGGCTTCATGGGGATGCCGAGGTCCCAAGAGATGACGAGACCATCGCGCCCGCCGGAGTAGAGGATGCCCTCGGGGGCAGCGCGGCCCACCAGCTGTGTGGACGTGTCTAGTGCCAGCGATGCAACGCCGAGGCGATGGCGGGGATGGGGCGGGAGCTTGGGCGGCGGATTGGCTGCATGGTGTGGCGAATGTTGGGAAGGGATGAGGAGGGGTCCGACGGCACCGTTGCGGGGCACACTATGCGGGGGAGCTGCAGACGGGGGATGGGATCAGTAGGAGAAGGATAATGTAGGATACCCTGCGTCGGGGCGGCGGCATCGTCGTGGAGGGGCCGCCGAACGTCGAGTACGACGAGCGGACATGTTGGAGGCATCAGGCACGGCATGTCTCGTGCTGCTATCACGCCGCGGCCGTCTGCGGCATCCTCCGTCGTGTTTCAACTTCCGGGGCGACGGCCACAACCACTCCGTATCTTCCGAGTCTCTCACTCGGTGGTCGTAAATCACTTGGTGCGAGAATTTATTTGCACTATTCAAATGACTAGGATCACAGGGAGAAACACCCCCGGAAGATACTTTGCAAGACGTTCAGTAGCAATCTGAAGAAGAGTGGCCTGGACCGAGAGCATCAAGCTGATACTGGCGCTCTTAATCTGCACGCAGGATGTCGACATGCATCATTTCCGGAAGAGCATAAACCGTGCGGCGAAGTATTGCGCGAAAGGCTAGCAACTCGGACGCGCCAAGGGCGTTTGGAGATCCCGGGACGACTCGAAAAGCACGGACGCACGAGGACGTCTTGGAACAGGTGAGTATTTATCTTGCGTAGCGGACCTGAGGGCTCAGTTGGACTCACTCCACTGCAAGCGGGATTTGATTGAGGTTGGCGAGATGCTCGGCAACTGCAAGCTGACCGGACGACAAGGAACTGGATTCGGAGGTACGTGCTTTTGTAAAATGTGTCGTGTTATCTCTACATGATTTTTGGAAATGTCTCATTGAACTAGAAGGATTCCCCGCCCATCGCGTTCGGCGGACGTGTGGCAGAACTGCCAGATCCATCGAGTCTGTTGAAGTCGTACAATGACATCCATAACGAATGTCATACGGCTGCCTTGAAAGCGGACATTCTGGTGTCCCTCACGCATTTCTAGCGGTATGGTGTTGACTCGGTCATTCTATTACATGTTAATTTATTCTTCTTCCACGCCAAACCCGATGCTCTTCCGGTGCTCTGGAATAAGCTGTCAGTGTACGCTCCACCGAAATGCATGAGCACAGCCATCATAGGCACTCCGGTGGAACGGGGAATCCTGAGACGCGGCGAACTGAGAGCACGGACAGCGAGAGACTGGCCAGCACGGATACGATAGCACGTTGAACATGAGATAACACGAACATGATAGCTCTCGAGAATACAACGACGATGCTCCTACCGTCCGTCCAAGGCCAGGTTTTTTCCATCTGACGACCACGCGCCTCCCTGCTAACTCAGCCGTGTGTGACGACGCTGCCTGCCTCCAGTCCCTGATCTCCCGACATCTTCCCCGACGCTCCCTCCGAGTCGGACCTCGGACCTCCGCTCTCCCCGGGCCCCTTACTCCGCCCCTCCACATTGACCACGGACATCTCAATCTCGTTGGCCGCATCAGCGATCTCAAGGTCCACCTCGGGCAGCTGGGATGCGAGACTCGGCTGCTCGTCCTCACCATCCGGCATCCACGTCGACTCGTGGTTGTCGGCGGAGAACAACTCAGAGCTGCCAGTTCTGAGTGGTGCTCCCATGTTACCGACAATGCGCGATGCGAAGTGGTCTGGAAGCTCCCATGAGGTCGTGTACATGGTATCGCCGTCGGAATCCCACTGCCGCAGGTTGAGAACAAATCGTGAGATCAAGATGCTAGTCAGCCTGCCATGCACCATGAGCGACGTGGGGAGGCGCATGATGCGATAGAAATACAAACACTTCGTTATATCCCAGTGTGTAACTGAATACCTGTGTGATGATGGTAAATGCGATAGAAATTGTGCGACAGAGAGGGAGCAGTACCGAGTGAACATACAACACGATTTCTACGACATTCAGTATGAAGAGTATACTGGAAGGAAACAAATGAGCTGAAGCATCGGAGAAGCTTGTCTGACATACGCAAAGTAGATCAAGCCTGGTGGCGACAACAATCAATAGATGTGTCGAGCCCCCGGAAGTATTGACCATCCCGTAGAATCAATGTTATCAGCGAGACCTTTGCAGATGTCAGTGTACAGGCAGCATGTTTTTCTTGAAACATGGTGTGCATCGCCGTGGCTAATAAAACAAGCATATCCGCTGCAATTGCACAAACACGTGTAGCAATAACAACTGATAGCAGTGTTACATAAATGGTCGGTCTGAGTATATGCAAGGTATATACATAAGTGGAGAATGAACTTACATCTGCATAGAACATCAATGATGGGGTAGATGAGAGAAATGCCAGATATCACTCACTTCTTCTGAATGTCCGTTGGGACCTTGCTGTGGTACATGCCATCTAGTTCATATTGCAATGTGCAGTAGTTGTACTGCAAATGGTCAGTACAGATGGGACCTTCGATGGTACAAGATACGAAGGAGCCACTTACAATATTTAACACAAAAGGGACAATAGCTAAGGCAAACACAGCTGATGCCCAATACACAGACCTACCCCAGATGGTATACACACGAAGGGTAGAAAAGACTAAAAAGGATTAGCAATGACAAGCACATCCATTGTTCATTTTACGCACAAGCTGTCACCAGCCTCAGCACACTGGCAAGTGCGTCTATGATATACTCCCTGATGACATAACTACACCCAGAGAAATGTCAGTATCACTCCTGCAGAGTACAGCAGGCAAGTGTCCGACCTCTGTAACAGAACATCATCCACATATAAGCATATATTGTACAGAAGAGAAAAGACCATACCTGTCCATATAAACGACCAGTGTCTTGATAGATAGCAAGGTACAGAAGGGAGAGATACCGGTTGAGCATGAAGAGCACAGTCACACCAGTTATTTTCCTGCCCCAGATCAACTTAACCTCTTGTGAAATGGTGATCAGGTATTCGTAGTAGAACAGTGTTGCACAGAGGGAGAATGTTAGAGACAGCATGGACACCACACCCATCAGACAGGGCAAGTTACCTTGGTACGAGATGGAGAAACAGTTTCCGACAAAACTGGATCTGGTGAGCATTACAGAGGACAACATTTGATACACCACTTACGAGAGCCATAAATCCGCAATGATCTCAGTCTCTGCCGTGCCGTTAGTTAACATTGTCGCAAGCTCTATTAAAGTGCCAGGTAAGTCTGAATGATGAACAAATGGCAATGTCACACTCAACTCACAGTCGACTGAGTGCACAAGGATGTGAGGACAGAGAGTGGCCCGACGAAGGGTATTGGTCCTGTCCAAGTTGTACCGCTATAGATCAGTTCTATACGTGCAGAAGTATTGCGCACAGGCTTGATATGTGGAGCAACGTGAATCCGCAATACACTACATCCGTACCAGGAAGTACGAAGCAGTCGGCTAGTTTGAATCCCGAGTTTCACCAACCATCATAGGAAGGCGAGACGTTCTGAACTTCCGATCGAAGATGTCTGTGCGCAGCACTAATCTCCGTCGACAGTTGTGGCCTGTATCGTCAGACTCTTCTCAGGGGCGCTCATGTGTCCCAACTTACTAGATGCAATGCCGACATGTTTAGCAAGACATATCTTCATTTTTCCTCTCGCACCTCGCAACAGCGCTCAGATATCCAATTCTTCGACGGCTTGTCCAGCTCCAGCTCCTTGGTGTGGGGCATCGCGTGCGCCTGATATAAATGTCAACATTGAGCGCTTGAGCGCTAAAGATGTGAAGAAGGAACGCACAGCATCGCCGAGGACTCTGCGGTGCGTTCGCCGATGTCGCATGTCGCAACATGATTACCGCAGCGATAAAGAAACCGCACCGCGACTCGATCAGCCTCTCGGACTGGTCAGCCTTGTGGTACAATAACTGATGATATTCTGTAACGGCGGTGCCTTTATTAATGTCGACACTGATGTTCTAGCGGGAGTAGTGTGACCATAGAGAGAAAATAAGCCCTCCGATCCCCTGCACCGCTAGAAACAATCATTATCGATTCAGATTCATCACAGCGAAAAAGCAAGTGAACTGACATGATGGCTATCCTGAACCTAACGTCGCGTGATGGCGAGAGTAGACGCACCGGAACTGTGAGCCGATAGACGTTCTGTAGTCAAAAGGCGTGCGAATGAGAGATATCCAGCTGGAAGCACACCGATTCATACATCGTCATGTCTGGTAAGTACAGCCGAACTTCTTTCGTCGGCGCAGATCACCTTGGAGAGCGCCCAATTAGATCCGACAAATTGCATGGAAGCTCTTACAGTGATTGTATAGGCAACACAGCATGGATTCAGGCGAATCCCGTACGCAGCATCCTGCCTATCATGCGGTCAACTAAGTCGAAGATTCGCATGCGGCAAACAGTCTAGTAGCAGTACCCACCATGTATCGTCCTGCGTCTTCTGGGACACTTGGAAGCCGATATGTTAGTACGTAGCCCCAATGCGTCTGTACTCGTCCTTGATAGCCATTGCGCATACATCGAGGTGTTATTCCAATAGCGAGAGGACGAAGGGTACGAGGTGCAGCATACGACCTACTGCGATTATCTCCCACTACGGTATCATGCCTGACGTCAAGCAGCCCGAAACCGTCAAGGAGCTGCGTGATACATTCGCATGACTCGCGACCCACGCGCCTTAGTGAACGCGTAGTTCGATGCAGGGGTAGTCCTCAAGCACATCTTCGTGGTGGGCCACTCCGCCAGGTGCATGCATCTCCCCATGGTCTACCCAGGGCTACTCCACCACTGTGCGCGGGTGCACGGACTGGTCTAAAGGCGGATGTGCGACTGCAGCCGCAAAAATCAAGATGACTCGGCGACACCACCTAAGGTGGCATAGAGTCTCTCCAGAGGTCAATAGTATTCTCGCCGTGTTGTGTAGCACGCACCACCAATAGTACCTGCTCCATCGTGACGGCGCATATCACCCCTGTTTACGGTGAACATCGGGGCCGTTTGAGGAAGAGCATCTTGGGTTAAAGGAGCAGCGAATGTACATCGTCCACGCATATAGTGTCATACTAGTTCAACCTCGCCTCGTGCAAGCAGCTGTTCCACGACGTAGTATGGTGTCAATGCAATCTGGCCCTTTTCCATGATCATCGTTGTCCCGCTGTGACAGCGCATACATCAGCCTGAGTGTCCTACAAGAAAATAAATTGTGCGTACTCCGGTAGACGAACAGGCGGACATTGTTGCCGCGCGTGAGCAAACACAGGACGGATCCTATCAGGTTGCGTGACTGTCCAGGCTCACACGTGAGCAAAAGTACGCGGAAACAACGCGGGTTGCGCATACTCATTGGAGGCATGAATGCCACCTCCTCATCGAGGGAGCGCTGCGAGTCTGGGAGACTCTGAAGGACGGACTGGGAGAAATTGTACTCTACGATTTTCGCATACCTGTAAAGGACATGAGGATCAACAGATAGTAAAAACCCGCTCCAGCTGACCTTCTCGCATGGTCCAGTTCCGCTTTGGACAGCTTCTCGTGCATCTCGGGTGTCGCGCTGATATATCGCGCGGACTTTTCAATCTGACTTCCCGTTATTACGCCCCATGCCCATGCCCATTGCGTTGTCATGGAGAGACACACCTTGTACAGTCGCGTGCGGATGTACGAGCGGACGACGAACTTGACGCGCTCAATCTCGGTCTGCACGAGCATGATACGGAAGTGCTCGTCCTCGGAAGAATCTGGGTCTGCGCGCAGGAGCTGCACGTCGTCAGACTAGCGCTTCGCGCCATCAGCTTCACGCTCTCCTTTACGGGCCACATCGCACGCACCTGCTTGCGAACGTGGTCAAGCAGTCGCCCGAGCAGAAGCTCTCGCCCCGGGAGAATGTCCGGGGCATGGCGCTCGTCCATCCAATGGCGCATGAGCTGCTGGAACGGCGTTTCCTCTGCGGTGTCCTGCTGGAACAGCGCAGCGTTAGCGGGCCCGAAGTCGTCTGGGATGGCAATGTCGTCGTCGTCGTCGGGCTCGTATCGTGCACGGTCGATGAAGGAAGGCCCAGCTTGTGGGACATCGAAGTCGTCATCAGACCAGGACATAACACGGCAGTAGCTGGGACGAGTGGAATGAGACGCGACGCGCCTGCAGGCGCCGGGTGTCACGTATAAGCCTGCCCTCAAGCCCGCCAGATATACCAAATGCAGACGGCGGGAGCCCCAATCGGGTAACAGCGTTGAGCACAGTGCACGAAATATCATTTAATTGCATTAGGATCCCAACTTGCACAATTGCTGTGCGGCATACAAGTACAAGATGTATGCGCACACCGGTGCCCTCGTCTGCTAGCAATACACACAAAGAACAAGAACAGTTCCCACTCACAAAGCACATCGCCGGCGACAGACCACACGGCCTACCTTCCCAATCGTCGTCGTCTTCATCGTCGCCCTTCCTGCTGGGACCACTCCTTGCTGTGCACCTCCACCCTCGCCGTCCTCCTCCTCCTCGTCCTCACGTTCCTGCTCCTCTTGTGCCTGCGCTCCCTTTCTCCGCCGCTTGCGCGTGCCCGCCGGTGCCGCTCCTTCAGGTTTCTTGCCCTTGCCACGCTTCTTCCGTGGCGCGTCAGATGGCTCGGCCTCGAGTGGAATTGTCCCGCCCGCAGACGGGTCCGGTACTCCCTCGACGATCTCTTTCAGGAAGTCGAGCATCTCCACGGTCTCCACGGCGTGCTTCCTGTGGCAGACACGCGGGATGCGATGTCAGGGCAACGCGGTGAGAGAAGAGCACACGCACAGATGGTAGGCTTCGACCCGCTTCGACCCGCGCTCGGTGGTGACCTTGCTTGCCTCGTCGATGACCAGCGCCAGGAACAGCTCAACCGCCTTCGCTGTCCGCACAGCGACAATGGGGCCGCAAGAACCAGAAAGGCATGGTCAGCACGATTCAAATCTGAACGAGTAGGCCGCGGTTTACAGATGACGATGGGTGTCGCCTGCGCGACCTTCCCAACCTCTTCATCCTTCTGCATGATGCGCTTGATCCGTGCCTGAAGCAACGCGGTGGTGTGGGTCAGGCTAGGGCTGGAAATGTACAGCAGAGGCGTACAACAGGAAACTTGGTCGTCTTGTTCTTGTTCTTCATGACGGTGAAGAGACGAGTGCAGATGTCGGTTCGTGTGGACAATGGACAAGCAGATATTGACCTCTCGATCGGTGCAGTGGCCGCCGTACGCTGTTGCGGAGAAGCTACAGGTGATAAACTGAGTGTACTAATCTCGCGTGACACTGATGGTGAAACGGTATCATGCTTGCCTTCCATACAATCATGTCGTATCCTCTTAGCAAGCGGCGCGGGTTCGACTCCCGCTCAGTGTATTTTATTCCTTGGAGTGATTTTGTGAGTGATATCAGTGGCCAGTACGTGACAGCCTTATAAGCATTGCCTATGCTTTTGAATTCGCCCTTCGCAGCTGCAAGAGTTTTTTCCATCGCGTCTCCTGCGTCTTCCATTCGCCATTCGTGCAAACATGCCGTCGACTCGCAGGCCGGTTTCTAAAAAGCGCAGGTTGCTTGCAGCCTCTCCTTCAGTTGTGGACAGTCTGCTTCACGTCCCGATCACACCCTCCAATGTACCGACACCTACCCCCGTAACGAAGGCATCGACCTGCACATCGTGCCACCGCGCCTTCACCGCGCGGCCCAACCACCTAATTGTTTGTGCACGGTTCGTACACAACACCCTCTTACCACCGCCAGTCCGAGTCTTACTGACGCGCCCACGCCAGGTGCCGTGCCCCGACCTGTACGATCTGTGCGCGAACGTGCACCGCCTGCCCGCCGTCCGCGCCACCCACGCCGGCGCTGTCGTTCTCGCCGACGCCGCCCGCAACGCCACTGCCGTCTCCGCGGCGCAGTGCGCTCGCGCTGCACACGAACACGCTCGCGTTCACCCCGGGCCGGAGGCGCAAGGCGCGGGAGGACGAGGAGGAGCACGTGGAGGGGGAGGAGGGCTGCGTGAAGGATGCGGGCGCGGAGATCTTGCCGGGGTGTGGCCGCACGATCTGCAGGAACTGCTGCTTCGAGAGCCTTCCGAGGTGCGTGTGTGCGGCCGGTTTGCAGCTGGCTGGGATGGGCTGACGCGCTGCGGCGCTTTGCTTTGTGGCCGTGCAGTAACGCGACGACGTGCTACGATTGTTGTGGCCGCCCGTACCGCGCTGCTGTGCCTGCTCCGCAGATGCAGGCGCAAGGCTTTGACTACCTGCAGGTTCCTCTGTCTATGCAGTAGGCGGTCTTCTGCGGGTCTATGATTGGGGATCACGGTCCATCTACGTGTCTTTCTCGCTCTGTCTATTTTGCCCTCTGATCTATAATACGGTACGCATATCTCACAAGCTCTCTAGGATGCCTCTATATTTCTGCTGTTCTACCAACACTACTTTAAACTACCTATCGCTGTCAACACTCCTTGCTGGTCTTTCGTTCCTCTTGTCTCTTCCTCACATTTTATTGTATGTACTTATGTTCGGCGCGTGCAGTGGCAGATTGTGGGATCGTTCACGACACTCAGCGCTCAGCTCGCGAACTAATGCGCAACTAGATCTCAAGGATATGAATGCAAAGGGCATCAGCCGGACGGTGTGAGATGATTCAGATATCCCGCAAGCCACATCCTAACAGAAACCTAGATGCAACAGGTCGATGCTTAGTACTTCCAACCATCCATTGTATGCTTACACAAATCTAAACCCAGAAAAACGATGCACACACCCATGCCGAGAAAGACACCGACCGCACCGACGCTCCGCCAGAGTGCATTCACCCGCAGCAAGTCCACTTGCCGTCCCGCTCGAACCAGACCTTTCCCTTCGGCAGGATAATGGTCTTGAGCGTCGGGCACGCCTTGTGCCAGAGCACCGCGATCTCCTGCTCGTCATCATGCGACGACGTGACGCCCGCCATGAACGTGAGGTAGCGCAGCCCCGAGAAGCGCGCCAGCAGCGGGCTCGAGTCCTGCAGCACACGCTGCGCGTGCGTCAGCACGCAGCCCCCCGCAGCCTGAAGAAACGGACGGCGCTCACATGGGTGTACTGCGCCATCAGGACGACGACGTGGAGGGCCTCGAGCTTCGGGATGCGCAGGGCGACCTCCGGGAGGAGGACGTTGGGCGGCGTGTTGTCGAGCGACATGATGGTGAGGCGCTTGATGGGGCGGCTCGAGAGCATGAGCGTGTCGAGCGGGGAGAAGCCGTCCTCCTGGAAGAGCGAGAGCGAGACGCCCTCGACGGGGCGGCCGCGCAGCACCTGCGAGAGGACGGGGACGCCTGCGTGCACGGCGCGGAACGACGTGAGCCGAGGAAGTGCCTCCGGCGCGAGGATGAAGGGCGACGTGGTCTGGAAGCCGCGCAGACAGAGCTCCGAGATGCGCGGCTGGGTCTCGAGGAAGCGCGCGAGTGCGTCGTCGCAGCGTACGGAGGTGGTGAAGCAGCGGAGCTGGAAGGAGCATTCTTTGAAGATCCATGCGATGCTGAGGTGGTTGTCGTGGGGGGAGAGTTCGACGGAAAGGGTGCGAAGGGCGGAAAGATTTTGGAGGGCGCGGTTCAGGAGACGGAATAAGTTGCCGATTACTCTGTGGTGGGTCCAGTCAATGGTGAGGCTATGGACGAGGGCGGCATGGCTAGGCACGGCACACAGTGACTTCAGACAGCTGATGGAACGCCGTATAGGCAGGTCAGGGATGACGCGATAGAGAATACGGAGGGCGATGGCATTGAAGTGGCTGTTTACGCGCAGGACAGGCGGGAGGTCGCCAAGCGGCAGTTCTTGGAAAATGTACTCCACGATCTCAACTGGAAAGACCGAAACCGTTGGCTGTAGCATCATGGGGGAAGATCTGGGTGTGCAACAAGACGAGTAGGAGTTATCGGATTCGAAACGCAAAGGTCGTGGGTACGGCGACAGCCTCGGTCGGTCCAGCGAACTCACTGTCAGTCAGCTCACGAGGTTGTGACATGGGGGCTCACTAGTCACACCTTCACGGTCACAATTTGTCACTGTCCCGTCTGTTTTCGACCAGCGCTCAACACGTTTTCTGTAGGACAGTGAGATTCGTATTCTGTCAGGAGCCAGAGATGGTGGACGAAACTTGAGCTTGAAACCCAAAGCGGCAAAGAACTCGAGGCAAGTTCTAGGTGGCGATCGTGACTACAATCCGCCTGCGTGCCATATATGATCGTTCAGGCGAAGTCCAAAACCAGAATTAGATGGGAGTAATTTGGCCAGGAGATACTGGACAATCAAGTCGGCGTAGTGATCTTAAGATGGTTTTGTCAGCCAAGGACCCGATCTTGATTTTGTTTAGATGTCTACAGGGACAACTAGATCACCGAAGGGACAAGACAGGCAACGGCGGCGAGAGACTGAAAGTGGTGGTGGTGGCACAAGCCAAGGGGTGAGAATGTGGTACCAGGCGGGAATTACTAAATGAAGATTGTAGGCCGCCCTCGATCGGCACGCCCATCACAGAAAAGGCGCGGGTCTTCGGATGGTATCACAAGGCAATTTGATGGCATTATGATCGAGAAAAGGGTCGTAAGGAGCACAAGGCTTGTAATCCCCTGAAGCCACAAGAGTCTAGCTTACAAGTGCTGCACGAGCGCAATGTAAGAGTGTTAGAATTGCCTTGCAACATCGGGAAGGCTTGTGGTCCTTCGGATGAGGGCCATTCTCTTGGTCCTTGCGGTGGAATCATGAGTTGCAAGAGAGTTGTTGACCTTGTCAGGTCATCATACGTATAGCAAGTGTTCTGGACATGCAAAGTTGTTCAGGAATGGTTTTGCTTGTGCTCGCCATACATTGTAGTTGCGATGTGACATAAGAATTTGATTGAGGTTTAATTCTACGAGACAACGCGACGCCGCGCACGACTAGTATCGACCATTCTATTCCCGACACCGAGCACTGCACGTGGTGCGTCTTCAACGACGAGCTCACCTCCATGCCACCCAGACTCGCTTCGCCGTCGGAGACACATCACCCTCTGGGCACGCATCCGGGGGGCGACTGGCATATGCGCCGACGTTCTCCTATTCGTCATCATCCTGAGGGCCTAGCACCAGCCGTTAGCACTGCTCCGCAAACAGAAAAAAAATGGCCTACTTAGTGTACCAGTAGCCCCTCTTGTTCTGCAGGCTGCAGGCCTTCGTGCAATTACTTGACAGGGGAGCGGTGGATGACCGTAATTAGAACTTGCCGATGCTGTCACCAACAGCAAAGAGTTTCTGCGAAGAGTGTAACCGACATCAGTTAATAAAATTGTTGCTTGGAATTAACACTCACCAGTACTGCGCTGTAAGCGAAGGCCCCTGTCATGATGTGTTGGTCTGAAAGACTGGTGAGGCAAGTGCTCGTCAATCTGGGAAAGGCAACTTACCTTTACAATCGACAGGGACCACAAGAAACCAAGGTGGAGATCGTCGTTATTACGCCGAACGCAGTGCCGTTGTGCGGCAATGTGTAACTGTCGAATTTCCTGAGAAGATGACCAATCAATCATCATGGGAGACATACACCTTTTTGAGGGGCACACCGCTGTCGGAGTGATCATGCCCATCTTCCGTATCAGCATGAATCCAGTGAGTTGGTGTGTGATATGACCAGACGGGGGGGGGAGGGTTTACCGAAGAGCCGGTTGTGGAAGAAGTCATCCAGTGGCAGTGGACGTGTTGGATAGCTACAAAGGGCGCGGTCAGGGAACGGGGAGCAGAAGTTATTGTGCCTGTGGCTGATTACTGTATAGCTATATAAAAATATTGAAAACCCGCGCAGTGGCTGTGGATCTATCTTCTCGGCAATCGGGTTAGGTATGCAGGGCCATACTGACACGGATCACGAGCGCCTGGCACTATGGTGTCTGTCTGCCCGGACCCACTGGCACGGATCATCCCATCCTCTCCTCCAAACATCCCGCCCGCTACGCTCTCTTGGGCATAGCTCCACCAGTTCCCTACGATGTCACCGTATATTCTTAGAGGCGTGTTCGTTGCGAGCCCGCCTTGTTTGTACTTCATCTCACCCCCGTCGTACTTCCGTCCAGACGAGTTCTAAACTCGCCAGTTGCACCAGTCAACAGTGGTGGTTTCTCCACAGACTGGACTAGGTTCCGGAGCAACTGCTCGCCGTACACCTAGCCGGGCTCTCACCCGCAGATGCAGTACACACAGGCCGACACCATACGCACAACTTGGCGGGGCGCAGTCCCTCCGCAGGGTGCTCCTCCGGCAGCCGCCCACCACGCCAAATCCACATGTTCACTGAGTATCTGCCCGCAAGATGTGACAAGGTTTGCCATGCGCCTCCTGTTCATCATGCATGGCAATGCGTTTGTTCGAGCCTCACTACCGTTCAGGCTGGTCGGATGGTTGACACTCGACCTCAGGGCGTTCAACGACAGCTCACACGTATGTCCCCGCCCCCGCGCCCTGCACCCGCTCGCGCACACACAGGGCTTCTACGCACTGTGCTGCACCGTCTTCGGCACAATCACACAGTGCGAGCCCAGCGGCGCGGTCAAGGCGCTCCCGTCCTTCGGGGCCTCCACGGACCCGTGGACCGCATGGCAGCACCACGCGGACGTGAAGGGCTTCCACGCGGCGTGGACGTGGCGATGGCGCGGAGCTTCGCGTTCGTCGACCCGGACGCGCCGGAGGTGCACGCGGCGACGTCGGCGGCGCGCAAGTGAGCGGTGGCGCTGTTTCCTCTGTGGTGCGCGGGCTTATGGTGTTTGTAGGCAGGCCAAGGCCAAGGCGAGGAGGGCGCGCGCGCAGGCTGCGGCGGAGTATAATGATGCTGTCAGGGTGGGTGCATCCATTTTAGTTGGGCAGTAGCGGAGGCTGATGCAGGGCTGTCTGGTTGCTGTGCAGGGGCTGGTTATGACCGTGCGTGCGGTGGACCCGCGGGACGTGTGCAGGAACCTGCCGTGCAAGTGCACGGCGTGCTATGTGATCCGGATCGCGCAGGCGATGGATAAGAAGTGAGCACCGGAACTATGTCCCGGCTTTCGAAAAGCAATTGCAAACGAAAGGTGCGCCTGCGACCTGGCCTCGCGCGACCTCACTGCAACTGGTCTCGCAAGCGCTGGCGTAGGCAGCATCAATGCTCCAGCTTAATGACATCCAAGCCACCGTCAATTGCTTATCAGACGGGATATGCGCTCTGCCACTCAGCAAGCCTCCTCGCGCCAGTGCTCCGCTGGCGTAGATCTTATATATTCTTGTTATTTGCATAGCACCATTGACAATGCATATGTTGAGCCAACACCTCACAATTGGTAGACTGCACCATGTTACTACTGCGGAAGTGAGTAGCCTCGAATATCCCAGATGAAGCCTCCTTACAGCCCGCATTATTCATATGGAACTGGTAAGTGTATGGTAATTTGCTGGTCAGCCCCTCACAACAGTGGCATAACTGAATCACAAGGAGCTCAAGCCTTACGAGGGTCATCTTCCAAAGACATGGACTAGAACAATTCCTGCTCTTACATCAATGAGCCGATCGGAATGTAAGGCCCTCGCAAGGAATAAAATTCTGATAAGACGTTATAAGTGTCCAAATCGAGCCGCCCTTTTTGTGATGCCACTGTCGCCAGCGCTACGTAAAGTACTTACTTGGAAACATTAGGTGCTACGGTTTCTTCTCTGGCCACGGGTGCTGTACATCCCGGGCTACACCATGCATCAGATCTACCAAATTGAACGTACAACTCTACAAAAGTGGGTGGGTTCAAACGTTCACGGCGGAAGTCAGAATGTCATAACACGATATGTCACAGCACGTGTGTGCGTGACAACGCATAACTTGGCGGCCGAAACATTTCAGAAATATTGATGTTAGAAAGATCCTACACAAGTCATAATTACACCGACGATGCGGCTCCAGCCTCTCCATTGACTTCAGCCATCTCAATCTCCTCGCATCCGTCAGCTACATGCAAGTCTGGATTAATCACAGTGTCCGAGTCGATGTTTTCCCCCACATCAGCGAACTCGAGATCGGCCTTGAACGGCTCACGAGCCACCCGCGGAACCTCTTCTACATCGTCGTCTGCCCATGTCAACGAATGCATATCGGAAAATGATCCGGTTCCACCAGCTCTCAGTGGTGCTCCCATGTTGCCGATGATGCCCGACGCAGAACGCATGTCAGCATCCGGAGGCGCAAACGAGCTTGTACTCAAGCCACCATTGTAGAGGTGCACCTGCCGCAGGTCAAGGACAAACCGTGAGATCAGCATGCTACTCAGCCTGCGAAGGTGATCAGTGTCGTGAGAAGATATGTGGAACGACAGGCACGGACACCTCAAGGTAGATACTGGTGTATATGAACAACTGTAAAATGGTGGTTAGCGGGACAACAAGCAGAAAGGATGTAGAAGCACCCCAGAGATGTACATTGCAATTTGCAAGATGTTCAACGTGAAGAGAGCCCTGGATTAACATCAACGAGCTGACCATGTGACTAGGAAGCTTCCGCAACGTACGCAAAGTAAATAGAGCCTGTGCACAGCGATAACAATGGGATGCGCCTCGTACACAGAGGAAATTGGACCAACTTACCATCGCGCAAGACCATCGTCATCAGCGACATCCTTGAATGCATGTTGGTGGGAAACCTTATGCCGAAGGTGGTGAGGAGTGTGGCGAACAAGAGAAGGAAGTCCACTGCAATTGCGCAGACACGTGTTGTGATCTCCACTGAGAGAAAATTAATGCATCATCTGTCAAGGTCAATATTCACCAGTAACGAGCGAGCACAACACACATCTGTGCATGTCATTAACAGAGTACATATCCACAGCAGACATGGCTCACTTGTTTTTGAGGCGTACCGATATTGTGCTAATCATCTCACAACCAAGAGCGCTATGATACGCATGATCACGCGAGAAGTTGTACTGTGCAAGGTCTCATGAGGACAACTTGGCTCCTTCAACAGGACACTCACGATGTTTGTCGCAAACGGGACCAAGGCCAGGACAAGCACAGCCGATGCCCATAACATCGACTGATCCCGAATGGCATACACACGGAGTGCAGAAAATACTGATGGACATGAGCTATCTTTGTGGGCCATTGCGGAAGGGCACTTACCAGCGACAACAAAATATGCCGCACATTCGAGTGTGTCTACCATGCGGCCTACAATCACAAAGCTGTTGTTATAGACCAGTTAATATTGGTCCTATGAAGCCAAGGGCACCAGACCTCTATAGCGCGCGTAACAATGTAGCCTCGCATCAGCACAGAATATGCCGGAGAAAGAAGATCATACCTGTGAGCAAGAGAGCGGTACGTAATTGAGGACAAGGTACAAAACAATGATATAGCGATTTAACAGGTAAATCACAGTGGCGCCAGTGAACTTGTGGCCCCACACAAACTTGATCTCTTGCGAAAGAGTAATCAAGAAGTCGTAGCTGAATAGCGCTGCACATGAAAGAGGGACATTCATGACAACACAAGTACTTCATATAAGCCGGCAAAGTTACCCAGAATAGAGTATGTGAAGCAGCTGGCATGAATACTTGACGGGCTGTAAGTACTCTTCCATCAGACAGCATGAAATACAACGCTCACTCAAACGATGCCTGCGCAATTATCTCGGCCTCGGTGGTATTGCCTGTTGACATACTTGCGCGGTGTAAAGCACTATATAGGGAGTCTGAGATGAAATCGCACTGAAGAAGACGGATCGCAAATAATGAGTTGAGAGCTCGCGGTAGAAACAAAGAGATATGGATGCAGCGGTCTCCTTCGATATGCCAGGATTATATATCCAATCTCAGTATCTGATCCCGGAGGCTCCTCGGATTCTGCCATAGTTGTCGACAGTGTGCCTCGAATTGGTATTGCGCGTATCCTCGAACTGCCAGCGGTCGGGCCTGCGAAGAATCAAGAGTGGTTGTTTGTATCTGTTAAGATCTAAGGCTATTGACCTCGATCGCAATCTGAGACCAGGTCGCCAGCACCGGTGTGGTCTCAGAACGCGGAATGTATACCTCGCTTCTTGTCTCATCAAAGAAGGGTTGACTGACCATCGCCTGTATAATCGAAGGGACGTGACGCCGAAGCTCTCACAGGGACAAAGAACAGATATGATACATAACTGCACCCTCGGGACACCTATCAGCTCTGTGTCCCTTGCGTTGTCCAGCTTGTGCGCTCAAAGCTCTGATTGGTGCTCCTGACGACGTTTCACCGTATGTCGAGCCACAAGATGCCTGAGGCAAACTGATCGGTGTCCTGGCCCACAGTACATCGCCAGGCTCTACACAATATCTTCACTGCGCGAGTTGTCTTAACCAGGCCTTGCTTGTGTATGCATTGGTGCCTTATCCACTGGGTCCCAATCAGCGCCAACATCCGTCTGCAACATAACGAAAGCCTGGGGCGAATACCTGACGATCTTGTACAGCGAAATCATTGCCCCTGTTGCTCCATATATGTACAACCCGACGCAGATGTGTGAAGTTGTCAGTACAACTATGACCAGCGCGAAGGTAGAACAACGTGGGGGTGTTTAAACCGATTTAATGGACAGTCGATCGATACACGTACCGCCATCTAAGAGCTGGTTGGCAGTTCCCGTGTCACCTAGATTGAAGAACAATGTATGCATCATGTGCATTGCCGAACACTCATGCCGAAGAAGTAGGCCTGAATCAACAGAGGCACATCAGCGTCGCTGTACAGTTTTCACCACGACAGACCACGTCGCTCACCTGATTGTAAACATTGGTGTTACTAACGCTGAATTGCACGGGAAACATCTGTCAGCTGGCTCTGGTTGGGGTACTACACGGATGACGCCCGATGAACGTGAACATGTTGCAAGTTATCGGTGGATCGCATTGGATTATATCTGGGGCTCTTGCGATTTAATACATTATAGTCTGCTTATGTTTTTACGTCTGGAGAGCATAGACAAAATCAACCAATGCGTCGGAAGACTGAAAATTACACGCACATACAACCATAGTTCTCCGCAAACCCCGAATTAATTACCTACATAAGAATACACCCTCGTACATCCAGTCCGAGCTCTTCCAGCTCCTCCTGTGCAGCCTCGCGCTCATTCTGCTGCAGCTTCTGCCGCGACTCGACGGGAAACCAGTCTTTCATGAAGTTCAGTAGGGCCCAATCGACGTTCGCTATAAAACCCCGAAAGCAACATCAATGCTCGTCCACATGAGTGCAAGATGTGGCACACGTACAACGGTCAGCTGACAGGACAGTCGGCGCGCGACACATCGGACAGTCCCCCTGCCCACGCTTCTGCATCTTGACCAGGCACCTGCGTACGCCATGAGCCATCGGGGAAATGACCACCTGGATGCAACGTACCGGACGCAGAAGAGGTGCCCGCAGCGCAGCCTGATCGGCTTGAACGCGATGCTCGTGCAGATCAGGCAAGCATAGTCATCGATGTGCGGGATCACGGGAAGAATCATCTCCCGATGGCCTGTCCCAACAGCAGCGACAGCGATGTCGCGGTGCGAGGCGCGAGCGCGGTAAACGGGGACGACACTGCGGCGGTGTTCACAGCGGAGGACACAAAAAATGGGGAGGAGAGAGCCGGTGCTAGCGGCAGTGCGGTGCGTTTCGCGTGCTTCTTGAGGATCTTGCGCGTCGCCTCCGTCGTCGCGGTCTGGAACTGCATCGTGCCATGCAGGTGTGAGCAATTATATGCGAGCACTCCTGTGTGCGAACTAACCTTGCGCAAGTCTAGGATGAAGGTATTCAATTGCAGAAAGGTCTGCAACGCCTGCCGGCTCTCCTTCAGCTTCAGAGCGTGTCCGCTGACCAGCCCCCTGTCGTTCATCCGCTGCATGAACGTGTCCAGTCGCTGCTCAGCGTCTTCTACCGTTCTCTCGCCGCGATCCCGTTCGTGATGGCTCTCGAATATCTCCGCCTCCACATACGCCTGGAATATCTCCCGCCACGCGTACAAGTCGGATTTGTGTGCAGAGAAGAGCGTCGACGGAACGTGGACGTTGACCGCGGCGGGATTCGAGGAGTGTTTGGAGGGGCTGAAGGAGGCCGTAGCAGACATCGGTCTAGCAGAGAGCGAGATATTGCGTGCGAGGGCGTGCAGCTTGGTCTCGAAATCTGAGCGCACGATGGCGAGGCGTGTCGTCAAACATTGCAATGCGTGGACGAGCAGCTCGAAAAAAGCTGTGTCAGAGACGAGTGGAATCACCAGTTCGCGCACATCGCGTCTGAGCAGAGCCACAAGTTGGGGTTACATTCGTATAGATATTGAGAGACATACTGGACTGTAGATCTTCTCGCGACCGTCTGGCGAGCCACCGTTTGTGAATCGGAAGCAACCCCATGGCCCGTAGATGGTTCAAGTCCAGTGTCAGTGTCTGACGAGTCGAGCAGGAGCCGAAGACGAGGTTCAATGCGATCGGAGACATTATTAAGTTCATAATACACCTGGCGGAAGGATTGGGACGTCGCCCCTAGGGAGGTTTGTTCGTGCTTCTGCGGTTCGGATGGAGAGATGGGAACAGAAGAGGTAGGATCGGCAGGCTGAAGAACGTCGTGAAGAACCTCTGGCGAAAACCCTGTAATTCGGGACTATTGAGGTTTCATACGTCGCGACTGTTCGGGAAAGCAGACATACCAAGCGAAGCAAGCTCAGTCACCACTTGATTGATAAGTTTCTTGAGCTTGCGATATTCGATCGCATTGTCCCTCAACTCGGGAGGGAGAGCCAGGAGCAGCTGCTGATACGTTTTCGAAAAATGCATGCATAAGCCGCAGAATCGAGCAGGACTTTCAAGATTCTTGTTGCTGCTAACAGGCCTTGATGTTCTGCCGTCCAAATATTGCAAGATGTATAAGTACAAAAGGGAGGATCTGCTGGTGACGGTAAGAGGTTAGGAGATTAACATACCGTGCGATCACAGGGGCCGAAGTGACGATCCATACAACCATACAAGTGATTACAAAGCAAGTTGTAGTCAGGGTATTACCGCAATGATTCTGACAGTCTTCCGCTCGTTCTACAGGATGTATGCGCTGTGAGAGGTATACTTGATATTTTCGAAGCATCGACGTACTCTGCCGTAATGGTCGTTCAAAAAAGATACTGCCGGCCCGAAATCCAGCTGCTGCGGTCGTTTCAAAACCTTACGACACTACAACTACCTAGCGCCGAATTCGAAAGAGATTCCTAAGGCGCCATATGCCTGAAGTCTAACTTCTGGGCCTTGGGACCGGTACATGTGTAAGCCTTGTCTTCGAACTTGACGATTGACTTCGTGACATCAATACCAGGCTTAGGGCTCGTGGGTCAAAGTGAGCTTCTATCGCATTGACAATCAATAATCTCAAGCACTTCCTGTCTCCTCAGGTCCTTTCCAAAATACTTACGTCCTCCGTAATGCCTTATGATTTGCTCAAAATCTGATCGTTCACCCGACTTCCTCTGTGTTGTCAATGCATGGCGGCGAAGTACATGAACCACCGACGTAGCGCACGATTGAAGGGGGTCCGGCGTTTGTCGAAGTCCTCCGTGCAGGTAAGCATCACGGCGGTGATTGTCATGTTTGATGAATGCACCTGGTAGGAGGTCTCAGTTATTGCTCCAATCCAGACGAGCTTGCGATCAGAGCTTTGACATGTTCACATCCAAAACGGGCAAGTCTCCTCGATCATGCGTGACAGTAGTCACACAAGTTCATCTTCGCCCGACCTCTGCATACCTTTTGCGTCCTTGCCCATGTACATGCACTAAGCTCAGCTGAAGTCTCTTTGCATCATAATTGTTTCCTTTCCTCCGAGCTTGTCGATGCCGCTTTCCCGCTCTCATGTCCGGCAGAAATCCCGCTCGCCTGCCCCGAATACCCTTGCGACAACACTATCTCCTCGGCAACCCGCTTTCTTGCCACCTTCACATTATGCCGCCGCCGCCGGCATTAATGGCTTTCACGCTCCGGAGTCGCATGAGAGCATGGCCTCTCGCCAGACAAACACTCTATCACCTTCCCAGGAGTACATGGCATCATATATGAACCAGTTTTCAGCACCGTCCTCATACCTCGATCAGTCTCATTTCTCTGAGAGTCCTACAAACGACGCTCCACCCGCTCCTTCGACATCACATCTCAACCGCGTCAGTCGTTTTATCTCACGCAGTCCCAGCAGGTCGTCTTCTGTCTCGCTCCGTCGGTCGTCGTCCAAGGGCAGCAAACACGAGAAGGATAGAGAGCCGGATGTTGGCATGGATCAACTCGGAGAAATACCACTCATGGAGATGCAGTTATTGCCGACGTTGCGGGACACCATCGACAGAATGACACATCCACCCCAGACCACATCGGAACACGGGGTGAACACCAGCGGAACTGCCAATGCGAATTCGTCTTCTCCATACTTGAGAACACCGAAGATATCGGGTCGGCGTTCGTCTGCTGCCGCGCCTCCATCTACGCGTTCTGCGAAACAACAACCAGCTACCCCTACTGTTATTCTTACACCGGCAATGCCGTCGCCGCCTCGCTCGGCCGCGTCACTGTCCGTTCAGTATAGTGCATCGACATCAACACCAAGGGCCACGGACACACCAAAATCTTCTCTCAAGTCAGCCCTTCGCATTCAATCGCCCGCGAGCTCTTCCATGCCCGAGGATGTATCGTCTCGATCCATGCACAGAAAGTCCTTGCGATCGCTGAAGCCCATGGCCAGCAGATCACCTATCACACCAAACACTGTCAATGCGGAACCACCTGTGCGTAGGCATTCGGTGCATATATGCGTGTTGGCATGCTCATATCTCGCAGAGCCCCGGCCCCAGAACCCCGAACAGTGTATCCGACCCCAAGCGATCTCGTTCGAGACTAGGAGACGCCCCCGCATCAGACTCACACAAGAGCAGCCTCCCGCTCCCCAAGTCCAAGGCCCGCTCCAACCCCGCCACGCCCCAGACCCTCCAGAAGTTCCCCGCATTCACCACGCCCCAGCTCACTCCGAAGCCCTCGTCCCTCCCGCGCTCACACATCCCACGCGCGGGCGCCGCCTCGGGGACGGACAGCGGCTCCGAGCTCGAGCGTCGCGTCTCGCGCACGCTCGCCCCCGGCCGGCTCGTCGTAGCGAACGCCGCGATCGTCCCGAGCTCGTCCGAGAGCTCGACGGGCGAGATGGCGAGCCTCGGCGCCCGGATCCCG